>PVJH01033602.1:0-21411 GCA_004026705.1 Nesogale talazaci | reverse complement strand
TTCCTTCTCTTTTTCTTTTCTGTTAACCATCACAGTCAATCTTAGCACAGTTGTGTTTTTCCCCTTCTTTCTTTTATCTATCTTTATTCTCTTCTCCTCTCTCTCTGCTTCTCTGTTTCTCTCCTCTCCCTCTCTTTCCTCACACATGCCATGGCTAGTTTCCAGCTCCCTAACCCCTGCCTAAGGCAACTCCACCAACCCAGTGGAGAGAGCTCCTATCTTCCCACTGTGACAGTGATGCACACGACACGAGGCAGTGCTACACATGGCACAGCACCGGGCTCAGCTATCTTTCTATCTTTTTTCTCTTTTTTTGCTCCCCCCTTTATTCTGTTCGAATGTCACTCATTCCTCTTTTCTCCTCTTCTTATATCTCTTCTCTCTTTCCTGCCACAGTCTCAGCAGATTCAGTTTTCCTCTTTTGTTGCTTTCTCTCTCTCTTTTATTTGGACTGTTTTTACTTTTGGTTAGTCTTTGCATTTTATTTAGTGAGTGGGTGTTAGTTTGCTTGGCATTTTTGTTTCTTTGTTTTCTTCTTTATTTCTTCTCTTTTCCCTCTCTTTCCTTGCACCGGTTACTATTAGCCACCAGGCCACTCCCATCTGTCCAGGGCAACTCTGAAGGCCCAGTAGGGGAACATCCTGCATGCATTTGTTGGCTTTACGTGCAGTTAGGGGAATCACCCTAGCCTTCCTCCAGGGGCTGGGAGTTCTCCCCTTCAAATGTCTATGGGAATTCCAGCTTAAAACCAGAGGCCCTACATGTGACCATGAGAACTCCTGCCCACCACTGCTGGTGCTCCATGGCACCACGGGAACATCTGTCTACCCTCTACAGCAATCTCTCTCACTAGAGTAATTCCACCTGTCAGCTATGGTGCTCCACACCAAGAAGGGTACACTTGTACTCCAGTTGCAGAGCAAAATACTGCATGCCACCTGAGAACTGTGAGACAAACCACTGTGACTTAGAGATCAGCCAGGGAAACGCCACCCTCATCACCCACAACCACTCAATCAGCATCCGTGAGTGGACTATACAACTCATCTTACAAATATCATAATATTTGTTGGCTAGGGTAAGAGTGAAACCACAAGAAGATACAGCAGTAGTCTGACCTCCTAGTGCAGGTGCCTGCAGGTGGTTTGTAGTACTCATATGAGTCTCCTAAGAGCAAATCAAGTGCTCTTTGACTCTGGAGGGTGGTGCCAGTCTCCTCTAAAACAGCACGTAAACAGCAACTAGCCTCCAAAGTCTTAATAAAAAGCAAGAGAAACAGAAGACAATGCTGGAAGAAGTTAGGTATCTAACAATGTACATAGAAGAAGCAGATATTGACCTGAAATTTTCAGAATGCTGCTTGGAGTCTTACGGACTATCAGGGAAGCAATACAGAAAAAGTGTGAAATGATAAGAGGAGAAAAAGGCAGTACACCAGAGGGAAGTAGAAGACTTAGGGGGATGAAATAACAAAATCCAGTCGAAAATTTACAGCCTTTTCAAACAGATTTGAAGAGGCAGGGAATTGCACCAGTGACCAAGCAGACTTCAACAAAGGAGAAGAAATGGAAATTACACCCAATCACTCATCCATCCGCTTTCTATGGATTGTCTTCCATGTTTCTATGATGCTAGAAGCTATACAATTAATATTTTGAATGCTAGAAAGGTTACCTACATGAACAAATTCCAATGGAGAAGCCATTGTCAATCTGCTTTCAAATTTGGGAATAAAATTCCAATGAATCACAACAAAATGTTATTCTATGTAGGGTTGGAAGATAAGGTCCCTCATTTGGAAGAGAGTGCACAGTACTGAACAGTATATCTTTCTGGTGCAAATGGGATTGCCATGAGCTGGAACTGACGAGGTAACTAATAACAAGGAACTACATAGGAGAAAAGTTTTCCAGCAAAAAACCTGATAAATCACAAAGACACATTGTTCTCTTTTTATCTTGCACTTTCTTTGCAGTATCTAAAGTATAGGTTGCCCACCCACTTTTCTTTCTTTTATTGTCTTCATTATGATATCAGCATAAGCTTAAGCATTTATATTTTCTCTTTTCAGTCATTGATGCCCACCCTAAATTCCATCTCTGGGTCAGTTTAGATGAAGCCATCCATAGAAAGCTGTCTATAACCTAGATGCATCTCCTGGATTCTACCAGTCTATTCTGGTAATTTCACAGTGTAATATGTCTTGTCAGCAATTGGTGACCACTGTTCACTTTTGGGCGTGTTCTTTTTGCTCTCAATTTTGATATTGCCAATGATATCACTGGAACCTAGTTATTGCTTTTTTTTCCTGTTTGACATATCCCACGTATCCTTTTTCTAGTAGTGACTAGAATTTTATGTCATCCCAGAAGCTTGCTTTGACTTCTGAATACCCAAGAAGTATAACAGCAACTACAATAATTTTTCACCTTCAGCACTCTTATATGAGCAGAATTATTATTTATCCTTCTAGGTTAACTGAAACACAAAGATGATATTATCTGCTTAAAAATCACAATTAAGTAATTATAAAGATAGCAAGCATTATCTCTGAGTCCACTGTGAATTGATGGAAGCAAATAACAACTGAGTGCCAAACATAGAGCCACGGTCTTTATATGTGCCATCCTATTTAATTATCAGATAGGCAGTCCTATGTGAGAAGCATGATTTGTATCCCATTTTAAGATAAGGAAACAGATGCTAAGTGGCTAAGTGATAGCATTATGGTAGAATCAGAATTTGAACTGTTATGAATGAATTTGAATTATTGCCTATCTGGCTCCAAAATCTACCCTCTTACACATTTTCCTAAAATATCTCCATATATCATAGATATTAGGATAGTTACTTAAAAAAAGATTTTATAAATACTGGAAAAATACTTTTACTCTATGTAACCCTATGGCTCTATTTCAAATGAAATATGCCTAGGTAGATGCGAGAAGCAGACTTGTTGCATTTCTCAGTGATATGACTATGGTGATGCATATTATTTTTGTTTGTTTTTTATTTTTTTGGCATCACTGCCCTCTGGTAGGAGTGGGAGGCCCAGCCTTGCTGCTGCTGGATTTGAACTGCCAAGTCAGTGGGCTGCAGTCCCGCACTCAACAACTATGCCACCGGGGCTCAGCCAATGCACATTATTATTATTATTATTATTATTATTATTATTATTATTCAGGTTGATTCAAATACAAAGTTGACTGGATAATAGTAAGAACTGGGAGTAAGTTAAGCAACACTGTCTCATTTTATATTTACTTAATTATCTTTGTTAACATATAAATGAATCATTTAAGATGTAGTCTCAACACTCTCATATTTAGCATTATTATTTGAGAGCTTTTTAGCATTTGGTTTGAGAGCTTTTTTTTTTTGCATTTAAGTAAATTTTACATGCTCCAGGGCTTTAGTAATATCCTTATGCAAGCTGTATATGATAATGACAAAAAATAAGGAGTAATGTATACTCAATTGTATGCAGTAGCATTGTAATTCCTTGGAGAGATGCCTGAGTACTTTCCTAATGTCATGATAAATTCAACTTGGAATGTAGGTATTAACTATTGTGTAAGAGGATTTGATGGTTTGTATATGTGTGTATATACATGTGCGTGTGTGTGTGTGTGTGTAGTGATTTGAATGGTGTGTCCAGCAGGATTCTGATACTGATACAGGATACTGATCTCTTTCAGAGAGCAGAGCTGATAGAGAAATGAAGGTTTAAGGGTCAACCAGTTCCTCATAATGCATTAGAATACTTTATTCCTTACACAGGCCTGTTTGACTCAATACTGTCATTCTGGCTAAAAAGAATAGGGATCCAGCAATATTCTTGATATACAGTGTGTTCAGTGGAGATTGATATTTTCAAATCACAATGCAAAGTTAATTTCAATATGGTTTGCTTGCCAAGATTTTTAAGAGTTCTAAAGTGGTGCATGTAACTAATATGCTCAACTACTAAAAGGTTGGAGATTGAAGTCCTCTCAGAGATGTTTCAGAAAGTAGGCTGATGATCCACTTTTGAAAAATTTAGTCACTGAGAATCCTTTAGGGTAAAATTCTATTCTAACACACATGGAGTGACCACAAGTCACAATTTACTAAATAAAAACTACTCTGGTTATTAATATTTTTATTAGTGTACAGAAATAATGAACTACACACTCACATTCTTGAAGATCATCTTATACTAATTAATAAGCTTTTGTCACATTAAAAAGAATGCTGTTACATTGAGCAATCATGAAAACAATATTTTCTGCAAGACTATATTATCCTACCTTGGGAATCTAAGTTTGACCTGAAGGTCAAGATTACTGTAAAGGAAGCACCACTGGTAATGTTTAAGTCATGTAATTTAGGACATGTGCATGTCAGATATATTGTTGGATATTAAATATAATAAAAACTATTTTCACAAGGAGCCAAGATACTAACTAAAAAAAAAGGGCCACATGTCAAGTCTAATGAAATTTCAAGAAGGAAAGAACAAACCATTTAGATGCAAAGGACAATTTTGTAATCAGGATGGGTTCAGCTATGTTGACAGGGCCAGGGGTAGCTATTCAGAACTAAGAATGAAAATGACCCCTGTCCCTCCTCTTAGGAGTGCTTGCTATTAAGGAGCCACCTAAGGGGCAGGCAATGCAGAGAAAGTAATGAACAGTCATGGTAACCATTTATGTTTTATAATTTACAGAGTACTCTCACATATATGTTTTCTTATAATACACACACACAATTCCCAGAAGCCTGTTTAGGTTGTTCATATTTTACACTTGCATTTTATAACAAAACCTAGACCAGTATTTCTTAATCAGAAGTTCATACATCTTTTAAATCCAAGTTCACTTTAGCTCAGTGCACTGTAGTAGTTAAGAACCTAAGGTTTGAGGCCAATTCCATACCATGCTGGTTCTTACCCTGGTTCTGCCATTTTTTACTCTGAGTTCTTGGACAAGTTGTTTAAGCTCCTTAGCAAGATCTTTCATATAAAAAATAGAATCAAAATAATACTTTTCCCAAGTTGCTGTTTAGATAATCTAATGAATTAATAAATGTCATTTCTTAACATTATCATGAATATGTAAGTTAACTATCATTAAATGCATTTTTCTGTAGAGAGAGTCAATATTTATTATTAGGTTCTTGAAGAGGTACAGCCTTCATGCACCAAAAAAAATCAGGAAGAAAATGTTGACACACAGTTAATCACGTTGCTCCATTGCTTTACAGGATACAAGATGTTTAATGTTACCGGAACATGGGTGATCAAGGGAGGGCATGTTAACATCTTGCACTGAAAGCAAACATAGAAGCCAGTCACTGTGCACTACACAAAACAGAGGCCTTTGTCTATTTTCTTAAGTAGGAGTAAGGATGAACAGGCTTGTGGTGTTAAATAGTGATAAATTTTCTACACATAGTATTTCACTTTCTTCTCAAAAGAATGATACAGAATGATTCGTTATTGTCCCTATTTTACAAATGAGGAATTCAGGCTGACAAAGGTTAAAGGAACAGGTCAAGAGCTTAATGAGTATTTCTGTCACATCCAAACTTATATACATGTTTTTTTCACTAGACAAAGAGTGAAAAAAGGAGTGAGGTTTCCAAAGAAAAGATGATTAAGACATTTTTTAATCATTTTATTGGGGGTTCATACATTGCTTTTCACACTCCATACATACATATATTATGCCAAGCACCATGACATGCCTGCTGCAGTCACCATTCTTCAAATCTCTGCTTTTCCAGGTGAACCCTTGCCATCAGTTTTTCATATTTTCCACTTCCTCCACACTCCCCCTGCACCAACCCTCAATTCTTTATAAATTATTATTTTGTCATATCTTACACTGCCCGACATCTCCCCTTGCCCATTCCTCTGCTGTCCATCCCCCAGATAGGAGGTTATGGTAATTGCTTTGGATCTTGGTAATTGCCCCCTACCCCACCCCTACTCTCTATGCCACCTTCCCTCTACCCATCTGGTAACTCCACTCTCGCTACTAATCCTAAGGGGCTTATCTGTACAGGATTCCCTGTATTTCCAGTTCCCACCTGTAACAGTGTACCTCTTCTAGTCTAGCGGGATTTGTAAGGTAGAATTTTAGAGTTAAATCTTGAAGAAGCCTGAGCCATTGCCAAACAAAACTGATGAGATTTATCTAGATGATGGTGAGTGATTGTAGGGGTTTTGGGAGGAAATTGCTTTGTTTTGGAGTTCAAAAGAGAGAGAGAGAGAGAGAGAGAGAGAAAGCCATGAATTTTTTTTTATTTCTCTCCTTCCTTCTTGTTCTTTATTTTTATTTTACTTCTACTTCAACTTCATTATTCTATGTATTTAATTATTTAGCAGTTCTTTTGTTTGTTTGTTTTGGGTATCACTGCCCTCTGGTGGTGGGAGTAGGAGGCCCAGCCTTTGCTCCTGTGGAGCCCCTGCTGGAATTGAACCTCCATCCCATTGGGCTGCAGACCTGCTCCATGGGGGCTCAGCCCGTGTTTAATTATTTAAACAGTTTTATTGACACTCATCCATACACCATACAATTCATTAGTTCAACCATATCAAGAAGAGCTGTAAAATTTTTATCACCAGCAATTTTAGAATATTTTCTCCCCCCTATACTCATTGTTATTAATGTAACTTTTCCCCCCATTTTGGCAAACATCCACATAAGAAAACATTCACCAGTTCAACAACTTCTACATATATACTTCAGTCCCATTGATTATACTCTTAGTATTTTACAATCATTATTATTATCTCTCTCTAAATTGTTCTATCACCATTAAAATGAACTCAATTCCTTCTAAGCAAAAATTCTTCCTCCTGCACCATAATAATCTAAGGTTAATTTTGGTTTCTTTCTTTTTCTTTTCAGTAGTATACTTGATATAATATTCACATGTCAAACACCTCCATATTTATATATCATTCTCTTCTATTGTTAAGCCATGGACTATTTACATAATCTGGTGTCAATTTGAGGATTAAGAGTATAGTGGTGGAGTCTAGCCTGTCAATCAGGATATAAACAATGAGGTCTATGTTTGGTCATGGCTTTTTCCTGAGCATTCCTGGGAATGCTCCTGTATTTCCTCATTGGAGATGGAAGACCCCACCCCCCCACCCCCAGCCCAGCTTATTCCCTGCGAAACATTTCTGAGGAGCAGCAACATGAAGCTACCCTGAAGCAATCAGAGTTTCAGATCTGAGGAAACCACGTAGAAAACCCCTGTCAGTGCTGAGATGCTTATAACACCACTGGATCCAAAAGACTTCCAAAGTTGTGATATTCCTGCATTAAGTGTCAATGAATGTGGTTTGTGAGGCTGACAAGGACTTTTTTAGTTTGGTATCAGACATGTAAGCTAATATCAGACTTATGGACTTGATCTGGAATGAGCTGAGATGTTTTCTCAATATTCAATTGCTCTTCTATATAAACCTCTTTCTTGTACACATGTGAGTATCTATGATTTTGATTTTATAGTCTACCTAGAGTAGCACAAGCCACTTATAAAAATTGTATACGCATCATCATAATCAACTCTAATGCTCCCTCTTCTCTCCTGAATCCACTGATCACACCCCAATTCCCCTCTCCCTCCCCTCTTCTACACCATTGCATCAGTTATGATTTCTGTTTATCCACTCTTTTCCTTCATAAACTGTGAGACCTAACAGAAACAGTAAAAAACAAAAACAAAGAAGTAAGCAATGATAATAATGTTAAGATGAGGGGCTGAACCCTGGTGGCGTAGTGGTTGAGTGCGGGACTGTAGTCCACTGGCTTGGCAGTTCAAATCCAGCAGCAGCTCTCCAGGAGCAAGACTGGTATTTGCACTCCCACCAGAGGACAGTGTTGCCTAAAAAACAAATAAATAAAAAAAATATTAAGATGAAAATAAGGAGTAAGAACTAAAAATCCACTAACAATATTCAAAAGGAAGAAATCTATTTCGTAGAACAATTGAGAAATCTCTGAACCTAGAGCAAATTCAGGGTGGGCCAAGAGAGACTATTCTACCACGACTAGATCTACCATAATCACATCCACAATAATGTGACTAGAGGGGATCTTTCAGAGGCCCAAACCAACCAGAACCTCTGCAGATGGATTTCGGGTTCCCATTCTCCTTATCCTTCTACAAATTGAGTGTCCACGATTTAAACTCTGATAATTTTCCCTTCATCATATTTAGTCAACCTCATCATTTTTCAGTCTTTAAGACACATATCTTCCTTTAAGTTTTTGGGCTTTTGCTGGTGAATGAGGTGCTTGTGGATAGTAAGAGAATTGAGGGAGTCCTGTTAGAAAATATTCCAAGAAAAAAAAAATCCTATATAGAAGAAAGCTTTACGATGCAGATCACTGGATGACTGCTGCATGAGTTTTGTTCTGGAAAATGAGCTTTAGCGTGGTAATACTTTGGGTGCTCTGCAGTCTGTAAATCTCTAAGGAGGGGCCAGGTTGTCCTGGTGAGCCCGCTACTTCCTGTCTGTGAGAGGAAGCGCTGTCTATGGCAGGTCTGCCCTCACAAGGACTTTGCTAGGCTAGTCTTTAGCTGGCTTATTCTGGGTAGAGAGTTTCTACTTTGTAGATGCAGAAGTATCAAAAAAACATTGCCCCTTCCTTGTGAACTTCACTCCTTGGGCCCTCCCTGCCTCACCATACTCAGTGCGTGCCTCCCTGGCCTACATGTTGCCTTACACTTTTATTTCTTTGCCTCATCATACTCTCTCATAGGATTACCAGCCCACTTGAATCATATGTCAGGATCTTTAAAATAGCATAGATTTTTCATCCTCAAAAGAAATTAATGAATTCGTGTATTTTATCTTCATCTTTGCCATAATCATGTTTTAAGGTGAAAATCTTCATAATTACTCTCATTATTTAGGTCCTAATTGCTCCACCCAACAATTTCACAAGCCTTACTGTTAATCTTTAGATTTTATTCACATTGGCGAAATTTTCTTCTCAAAAGGTACATCATTCCTTTTGTAGTTTATGTCACCATTTTATTTTATTTCTCCTAACATTTTGCTGTTTATGCTGTGAATTTGCTATGAAGAAAAGAAATGTTTTTACTCTTTTTCTATCGATCTGTTTCCTGGCCATCCTCTCTGTAATATAAACTGTAACAAAAAACTGTCTTCTTATTATAGCATTATTAGATTTTTTTAATCCTGCCAAAATAATTCCGTGGAATAATCCAGAAGCTTGGGGAGGTGGAAGGAGCACAATTGTGAAGCTGCTAAGTACAAGGATTTGCAGTCAGATAACATTGTGGTTCAGTTCAAGATTTGCCACTCTACCTGTTTGACCTTGCACAACTTTTTTGAACCCAAATTCAATTAAAATTCATTTTAAACAGCCCTACTGTGGCAGTCATCTGCTCATGTTAATTTTACGATTGAAATGTAGGGGTGGAGTCTTGCCTATTAATCTGGAGATAGCCATTGAGTAGCCAATGAAGCCTCTATGTGGGCATGGCTTTCTCCTGAGACGTCTGGGAAATCTCGCAATATTTCCCTTGTGAAGATGAGAAGCTATCTTCCCATTTGTTGGGAGTTAGCCAGAGAGGCGATGAGTCACAGAAAAGACAAGATGGCAACGTCCAAGAAACTGGAGGAGCCGGCGGAGAGAACTCATGGCTGTCCTGATGGAGCCAGACCTTTAAAGCTGGAGCGCCATGCTGTTGATGGACCCTGAGCCCTGGAAAGGAGGAGCCATGGGGAGAGCCCTGCCAGCGCCAGAATTCTGCACCCACTGACCTGTGACTTCGGGAGTCAGAAGGAGACTTTGTAGACTGATTTCGGGCATATGGGTTAATATCAGACTTATGACTTTGCACTGGACTGGATTGGGATGCCTTCTTAGTGTCACATTCCTTTTGTATATAAACCCTTTCCTTATATCCATATGCATGCCTATGAAATGTGTTCCTCTAGTCTACCCGGACTAACACACCTACGATATTGAAGACATTCTACTTGCCTAGAGTTACAGTCTCAGAAACTCAAAGGAGTAGTTCTACCCTGTCCTATGGTTTGCTATGGGTTGGCATAAGACTCATTGGTAGTTAATATGCTTTGGGCAGCATGGGGTGACCATACTGAATTGTAGTGAGAATTGAATGAGACTATATATGTAAATAATCAAGCATAGAATTTAACACATGTTAAATCTTAAATAGCAATGCTATCTTTTTGCCTTAATTTCCCACTAAGTTCATCAATATTTCTCTTTCTGATGCTGTTTCTCTATTTAGCAAACTTTGATACATGTACACAGTGGAATACTACACAATATTAAATAATAACAATGAATTCATAACATAGATACACCCGAAGGACATTTGCCGAGTAAAATAAAAAATTACAAGAGGACAGATATTTTAAGAGTCTACTACTATAAAAGTCAATACAAGGTTTTCACACAGAGAAACATTCTTGATAGTTGTGAGAGGCTAGTAGTGAAGAGAGGGTAAATCATTAGCTAGAGGGCTAGGTACACACAGAGATATATTTTCCTATAAAAGAAGATTGGCTTATCACAAAAGAAATAAATAAAAGCTGCCAGTCTGTCAAAGAATCCAGAAGTTTGTGAATGCTAGTGATGTGCTTAATGTCAGGAAGGTATTTGTTCTGATACACATGAAAAGAATCACAGTCTGGGGCTGAGCCCCGGTGGCGTAGTGGTTGTGCGCGGGACTGCAGCCCACTGGGACGGAGGTTCAATTCCAGCAGTGGGGCTGGGTCTCCTACTCCCACCACCGGAGAGCAGTGATGCTCCCCCCCCCCCCCCCCAAAAAAAAAAAAAAAAGAATCACAGTCTGGTGTTATTTTTTAATTGAATGGATATGAATTATTTTCTTATGAGGTATACCAAACTGCAAGCGCAGGCATTTGCACTTTTATTTTTTTTAAAAAACCACTAAAGAATGCATTAGGTATACAATATTTCTTTGTTCAGTGTCCTTGACAATAACTATGGAAATCACAGCCAACTCACTGGCCAATTAAGCCAGTCTCAGCTAGTTTCTGAGAAGGATGCACCAGTGGTGGGATATCGATGAAGTGTGTGAATGATGGAGTGCAGAGTGCAGGAAGATTCCAGAACTTATCTCCCATAATGTCTGCTATCAAACCAAGGAGTAGACTTAGACGTGAATATTCAATCAAAACTGAGGATGTTAGCACAAACAAAAAAGTACAAGAGACATGGAGGAAACAGAATAGGAAACCCAGAGGTCCTTGCTATGCACCGGACCTGACTAGGAAAAGTTGCTTTTATTACATACAATTTTCCCAGTGGTCATCAATTTTCAAGCATGAGATTTTACTGTAATTCATGGGTACTTCTGCTTAGGTGAAGCAGACTCCATTTATGAGCCACTTTTATATGAGAAAACCAGAAAAGTGTGGATAGAACCAGAACAAATTGCTCTATCTCCCTAGCGTATTCTAAAATACACAGCAAACAGTAGTCATAAAGTTACCTGACCAAGATTTTATGCGACACCTCCAGTCATGCCAGCTTTTCTCTGCCTCCCAGTCACAAATATAATTTTAATGTTTCTTTCAAAGAAGAAGCTAGAGAAAATGCTACATTTGATTAGGCCCACTTTTTAATTGAATTAGGCTAAGAAATGCAGTGAATAGAATTCAGAGCTAAAAGGTCTGATTTTAATCTGTCCTATCACAATACTAAGATAAGTGAAGACAGATTTTGTCTTTCTAAGGATCTATTGTATGGGTACACATTTATGTACTACTATGTATGCACACTATGGTATGTGCACATAGTACTTTATTTTACATTAGAATAAACCTAAGAGGACAATGGTTATTCTATGGTAGAATTTTTGTCTTTCATGAAGGAGACCCAAGTTTACTGTTGGATTAAAAACTTCATGCACTTTCTGTCAGTGGAGGCTTTATGTCTTAAGCTGCTGAACAGTTATCAGTGTCTTCCAGCTGAAGACAGACTAGGAACAAAAGAGTCAATCTAATTCTGAACGTTAACCAATGGATACAATATGGAAATAAGTTCGCCATGTGTCAGGGTTCCGTCTGACAACTGTGGATTCCACTATATCTAACAATAATGGCACCAACTCTGCAAGCCTACTATAGTAACTGTGCTACTGTCAACATGACGCGAACCAAAATCCACGACCACACACGTTAGGATGTCAGTAACTAAGTGACTAGCTTAAGTGGTGAATTACACAGAGCAAGGTTTAGCAAGAAGAGATAGCAGGCTGGCACCCTATTGCTGATTGTCCTCACAGATAGGAACTTTGGGTCCGGACTCCATGCTGATGTCCAGTGTGTGTGTGTGTGTGTGTGTGTGTGTGTGTGTGTGTGCCCACTTGATCAGGGACCATTTTCTTTGCTGTCTTATTTTCTTAAGGTGCTTATGTATGAATTGCTCAACGGCACAGATCTAACTTTATAACAGTTTTTGCAAGGTTTATATATGTTTCACTGATCAATCAGAAAACTTCTTTTACATACTTCCTGGTTTCCAAACACATCCTTATAGGCTCACAGGTTTGCAGCATGAAAAACAATTGGCCCACACTCTGGGCTATGTAAATGAGGTGTTTCCATCGTTGTAAAAATGAGGTGTAGCTGGCTGAGCCAGCCCATCCAATTGTCTTACAAGACTATTTCATCGAATCACATTACAGGACCAACCACCCAATCATATTACAGGACATTATCATCCAATCATATTATAAGATCTTACTGTGTATATAATTGGTTGACTCTACCAACCTCACTTCCCTGCATGCCGGACCTATACCCACAGTTTTCTATTAGGAAATCTAGTGTATTGAAGACCAGGACGTTATGGTAGTGAACCAAGCTAACCAAACCTGGTGTAGTTGAAATATTATGAGTTAGGTGTTTTTTATGCCAGCTATATTTGAAAAACTGCATTAACTTCAGCAAGGTGTGCGAAAAGTGCAACTCCTCCACTTCATGTGCCTAAAAAGAGAACAATAATGCCTAGTTTAAAGGGAGGTTGTGAACTGGGTGATTGATTTAATTATAGCACATCTATGGACTCACCATGTGCCAGCCCATCTTTCTGCTCTTATGTTAAAGGCCATTGTCTGCTCAAAGTACTTCTCATCTTCCTGATTCTGGTTTACATAACTGCATAAGTTAAGAATTCATTTGGCTAAAAGTTATGAAATAAATAAAAGTTAGCTTATATTTTACTCTAAATTTTCCAAAACATCACTACATTTTGGTAATAAAAACAATGGAGTTGATGAGAAAAAAATGAGATTAAGGATACAACATTCAAAACATTGTTGACAGTAGAGAGAGAGAGAGAGAGAGAGAGGAACTTACTGATTTGATTGTTGTAGGGTGCCACTGAGTGTTCCAACTCATGATCATAATATTCAATGGAACAAAACACTGCCTGATCCCACTCCTATCATCACATTGTTGTTATATTTTCGTCTATTGTTGTAGCCACTATGTCACCCTATTTTTATCAAAGGGCTTTCTTTTTGTGCATCCTCTACTTTACCAATTATAATGTCTTTTCCCCAGTGATTAGGTCTCTTTCTGATAACATGTCTAAATACCATGTTTTTTGGACTATTAGGTGTACCCAGTTTTTAGAGCAGGAAAACAAGAAAAAAAATTCGGAACCAAATAGTACCAATATACTAAAATATTTAATAAATTAAAGCAAAATGAGGTAATATTTAACAACATAAACTCAACAGTGGTGTGAAGAACCATCATCACCTTTATTAACAAGTGAGGGAGATGTGTGCTGTGCTGATGATGTGACCTGACTGACATTGAGTCTCCAGGAGGTGGGACTTCTCCCAAACACAGCAATCCACAGCACGCAAACAGAAGCTGACAGTAAGTTGGTGCATGGTATCATAAACAAATGTTCAGAGATACCACACATTCAGACCATAAGATACACCCTTCTTCCACCACGCCCCCCTGCCCCCACTTTTGGGGATAAAACTGCATCTTATGGTCATCATGTTGACTTCTAAGGAGCATCCTGACTGTACTTCTTCTAAGAGAGATTTGTTTGTTCTCCTGGAAATACATATTTCAAAATTCTTTGCCAACACCATAATTCAAATGCATCAAATCTTCTTTGGTGTTCCTTCTTCACTGTTCAGGTGTATGAGATGACTGAATGTGGTTTGGATCGCTTTAGTTTTCAAACTGACATTTTTGCTTTTTAATCCTTTAAGTCTCGTGCGTACTGAATGCAAAACAATCTTGATTTCTTGACTGCTGGTTCCACAGAATTCATTGTAGACGCAAACCAATTTTTTCTCCATTTATCATGGGGTTACTATTGTTTTAGGTGTGAGGATTTTAGCTTTCTTTACATGAAGTTGCAATCCATACTGAAGGCTGAAGAGAGAGAGTGATCTAAATCTAATAAAGATAGTAACTAATTTTACATATGCTGAATAATACAAATACATTAAATACAAGTAAATGTGCAATTTTATTTCCAAAAAGATGTGGAGTTTGCTTGTTGAACTGGTGTTGGAGGAATACTTCTATGAGTTAATGGTCAATGAAGGGAGAGGGATGGTCCAGAATCCAACAGAAAGTGTTTTCATCAGAGGCATGGATACGGTTCAAGAAACAGTGCTGAACTGAGGTGATAAGTATATGTCTGAAGTATATGAATATATGTTTTATGTTTTCAGAGGGTAGAAACAGCTCTTGTAGTTTTCTGCTTTTACCAAGTGTTCTTTTTTTGAGGGGGGAGGGGACATCACTGCCCTCTGGTGGTTGTGGGAGCTACTCAGCGCTGCTCCGGAGAGCCACCACTGGATTTGAACCGCCAAGCTCGCGGGCCGCAGTCCTGCACTCTACCACTTACACCACTGGGGCTTGGCATCAAGTGTTCTTGTAAAATAAATTATACATGTGTAAACAAAAATTCACATTATACTCAAATTGTTCCTTAATAAGGAAATAAGTTTATAATTTCAAATCAAGTGCTAGAGTAGAACTGACTACACTTAAGTGCAAACTGATCCTTGTGCTGTCACTTACAGTGTATCAGACAGTATTCCTCAGGAATGAAAGGGGAGGTCATGTTTCTCAGATTGGTAATGATATTACATTTTTCACTCTTTTTAAGTCTTCAACATTGTCAGTTATTTTAGTTCACTTTTCTCTGAAAAAAACTTACTTATATATGATTTAATCTAGTTTTAACTTGACTAACCCTCAAATTGATAATTATCTTTTTTTTTGGGGGGGGGGGGAAGTGGGCATCACTGCTCTCCGGTGGTGGGAGTAGAAAGCCCAGCCCCACTGCTGGAATTGAACCTCCGTCCTATTGGGCCGCAGTCCTGCGCACTACCACTACGCCACCAGGGCTCAGCCCTATGTCTGCTATTTTTAATCCAAGTTACCCACTGTTTACAGTTTGATTAACAGGCATGATATTCTCTAAACTGATACCAAAAGGAATTTAGTAAAATCCACCTTTTCATGATAAAACATAATCAGAAAGCTAGGAATAGAAGGGGAATACCCCTTCTAAACATGATAAAAGATATTCACAAAAACCTATAGCTAACCTTATGTTCAATGGTAAAAAAGTGAACACTTTGATCCTGTGATCCATAACAGGGCAACCACGTATAATTTTACCACTGTTATTCACTTTTGTCTACCATTTGTCTCTTATTTTGTCATACTGCTGTGGCTTGTATGTTGCTTTCATACAGGAAACTGACACATTATTTTCAAATGAAAAATACCAGTCTTCAAAAATAAAATTGAATGTATAAAGACCAATATCTTAGATACTAGTGACCAAAATGGACTTTTAAAAATTAACTAATTTTGTTGGGAGCTCTTACATCTCTTATCACAATTCATACATTCATCCAGTGTGTCACAGCACATTTGCACATATGTTGCCATCATCATTTTCAAAGCACTCTTCTTTCACTTGAGCCCCGATATCAGCTCCCCATTTCTTGCCCTCCATTGCCTGCCTTCACTCATAAACGCTTGATAAATTATAGATTATTTCCATAATTTACATAATCTTTTCCAAATTATTTCCATAATCTTACATCATCCTCTGTCACCCCTCACTCACTTTCTGTTGCTTGTCCCCCTGAAAGGGGTAAAGGTTGGTTTTTGTTACTGTTTCCCCCCTCCCCACCACCGTCCCCTAATCCTCCTGGTAGCGCTACTCTCATTGTTGGCTCGGGAGCGGGGTGGTGATATCTGACCTGGATTCCCTGTCTTGCAGGCTCTTGTGTGGAGCAGTGTGCATGTTCTGGTGCAATCTGATTTGTAAAGTAGAATTGAGGTCATAATAGTGGAGGGACAGAAGCACCAAAGAACTAGCGGAAAGTTGTGTCTTTCATCTGTGCTGTACTGCACCCTCACAGGCTCATTTCTTCCCTGTGAGCCCTCTGTAGGGGGATATCCAATTGTCTACAGAGGGGGCATTGGTTTTCCACTCCATAACTCCCTTCCCTCTCCCCACCTACTCACCTTGGGTATGATTTTGTTTTAGATACCTGGCACCTGATCCCACTGACACTTCATGATCACACCGACTGGTGTGCTTGCACCATTTGGACTTTGTTGCTTCTCAGATAAATGGCCGTTTGTTTATCTTCAAGCCTTTAAGATCCCAGATCCTATGACTTTTGATTGCCAGGCCCCATCAGTTTTCTTCACTAAATTTGCTTATGCATCTATTTTGTCTTTAGCAATCGTGTTGGGTAGGCGAGCATCACAGAGTGTCAGATTATTGGAGCAAAGTGTTCTTGTATTAAGGGAATACTTGGGTAGAGGTCCAATGTCCACCTGCAACCTTGATTATTAACATATAGATATGAGTACATAGTTCTTTTCCCCACTTGTTATAAATATATTTACATATGTATATTCCTGTATTTAGATCTCTATAAATGTCCTTCTGGTTCTTTCCTTTATTTCCTTTTACTTTCCTCTTGTACCACTATTATGTTTGGTCTTCATTAGGATTTAGTAATTCCTTGCTACTACATGCCCTTGATTAAGCCCCAAGGCATTCTATGTCTTTCTCCCCATCAATTTTAGCTCACTTGTTGTTCCTTGTCCCTGGATGGTTCAAGTGTCCCCCACCCACCGCTTTCTTTCTCCTAAATCCCTTGGAACCATTGGTCCTGTTCTTTTCATCTCTGAATCATTTATCCCACCTTTCTTATCTAGATAGACATGCAGATACATGAATAAGCACAAAACCCCAGCAAAGCCAAATGAAACAACAACGGAAGTCAATACCAAGAAAACAACAACAAAGGAAAGCACCTGACAAAAAATGGAAAGGCCTATAAATAATCCAAGGCCTGTTTGTTGGTTTTTGCAAGTGTTTTTAAGTCAAGTATGTATGAGTCCATTGTCAAATTCAATATAATTAATATTCATTATTCATCCACGCATCTGTTAATTATAGGGTCAGCAGTTCAAACCCACCAGTTTTTCCAAAGTTGAAAGGTGAGGCTATCTGATCCTTTGAAAAGTTGAAGTCTCTGAAACCCATAAGGATAAATCTGCCCTATCTTATGGGATTGCTGTGAGTCAGAATCGATTATATGGAAATGATTATAGTTTATATGTTTGTGCATATATATGCACATATATTTATATGTATGAAGAAGCTCCAAAGTTTCAAAAAATGAATTTTAAAAAATAATGGGAACATTCCACCTGACTTTTTGAAGCTCTGTATATATTTAGCCACTGTCCACTCCAAGTCATTGTCCACCTATAGAAGAGAGGGGAACCGCTGCACACTTTTTCCAAGGCTGTCAATCTGTATGGAAGCAGGCTGCCACAGTTTTTTCCTGCAGCTGGTAGGTTCCAAATGCTGATCTTTTAGTTAGCAGCCATGCAGTCAGCTACTGTGCCACCAGAATTTTTTATGTGTCAAAATACATATATGCCTATATACATACATGTGCATATGTGTGTATATTTGTATGTGTGTATATTTGTGTATACACACATGCATATGTGTGCATATTTACAAACCAATATCTACTCGTTGTCATCAAGTGGACACTGAAGCATAGTGTAAATATATATGGCAGTTGATAGCAGCTGGTGGTTTTGAACTGCCAACTTTGAATGACTAGTCCAATACTTATCCAATAGTACCACCAGGACTCCTTTATTTGTATACATATATGTGTAAATATATCTATAGCTATATCTATATACACACACTAATACCCATGTGCGTTTGAATGTTTATAAGAGGATAAGTTAAAAAAAAAGTATTGTTACAAAATTATAGTTAAAATTTTAAGTTTTATTGGCATATGAATCATATGCTATAAGATTCAATGGTTTAAATGCAATAGAAAGAGTTATTCAATCACCACCACAATCAATTTTAAAATATTTTTTCATTCTTGTACTCATTATTATTAGTTCCCCACTTACTCCCAGTCCTCACTGCTATAAGTCTACAACACTAGCTATCTAATTATCATCTGTATATTTAGCTATTCTGGATTTCAAAGAAAGACAAAAATTATAAAATTCTTACATATACAATACCAAAGTAACGCAGAGAAAAATCTCAATCTAAAAGAAAACAGAAAATAATAGAAACTAGAGAAAATTTAAAATAGGTCAAAAGAGACAAACATAAGATATTTTTATTATATTATAATATATTTTCTTTAACATAACAGTATTTGCACTAATCCATTTTCCAATGACTCTATCTAATAGCAAAATTCGTCACATTTCTAATCAATAGTCAGAAGAGATTCCTAAAGTTTAATCTTGGGAACTTGGATTTGGGCTTTAATTTTCATCCTTCAGCAAATCAAGTGTTCAGAATCTAAGTGCTAACACAGTTCCCTTCTCTGCTTTTGATTTTGCTATTTACAATCCCTGAATTACACAGCATGGTGTACTGACTGTTTCCTTGTGGATGTTACTGACACCTAACTTAGATGGCTGGTGGTTTTAAGACAAGACATTAAGACTCCAGACACTAATATTTCTGATAACTGGGAATCACCTGATTTTTTTCCACACTTTGTGATATCATACACCTGTCTTAAATCAATTTGTGGGCTGAGCCCCGGTGGCATAGTGGTTGTGCACGGGACTGCGGCCCACTGGGATGGAGGTTCAATTCCAGCTCACAGGAGCAAAGGCTGGGCCTCCTACTCCCACCACCAGAAGGTAGTGATGCCTAAAATATATTAAAAAAAAAATTTGTGAGCTGAGCCCCAGTAGTGCAGTGGTTGTGTGCAAGATTGTGGCCCACAGGGTTGGCGGTTCAAATCCAGCAGCAGCTCTCCAGGAGCAAGGCTGGCCTTCCTACTTCTACCGGGGCTGTGATGAGAAAACAAACAAACAAATAAGCAAGACGATCTGTGTTTAGATTAGGGTTTACAATGAACTATGAACTCAGAATCTATATAAATATCTATGGCTTACTTATATTCCTAATGCACTTTAGAGACATTATTACCAGGTTAGAAGAATATTATAAGTATTATAATGACTGAAATAATGTAGTGAAAACAACTTGGCACACACAAAGTTATATTCTTTGTCTTCAAATTCTTTTGTAAGATACATAAAGATATTTCTGAAAATTTAAAGAAACCAACATGAATATGGGAGGTTTGCTATACAGCTGTTCCTAGCACACCCAAGCTCCTCATACTTGTTAAACTTAGTTCCAACAATGAACTAAACAAAGAACATCTTCTTTATGATCTATTAAATAAATATGTACCAGAGAAGGTTTATTCTGAACAGCAAATAATTCACCTAAGAAACGAAGTTTTTTGAGGAAACACACCCACAACTATGAGAGGAAAGACAGAGTTACTTTGCCTACTTATTGACAACAGTAAGAACAGCAAATGATTGTGGCATGCATAATTCATCCACAGCTTTATTTTTGGTAAAATAGCCTTTGAAACTTTGCAAGACATTATAAAGACAAAGAGAATAATTTTTTTAAAATTGGCAGCACAGATGTTTATTGTTTTTCTCATGTGAAATTCTTAAAGGAGTTGTCAAACTTAAAACTTACTTATAAATTTATTTTTAATGCAAATGATGCTTTTGTGGAGGAGGAAAATGATGAGAACTAGCTGTCAGCAGAGTAGCCCAGTTGATGTTTTTAAAAATATACAAGTAAGCAATGATCTTAGCTATATAGCTTCAACTCCAAATAAACTTTTAAATACTGAACAAGAAAATATCTGCTTTTTGAGAGAAATATACAATATAGAGATGGAACAAGTGTTAATTTAGCATCAGAAAGCTTGGAGTGATTTCATCTTGATGTTATTTCATTCACAAATTATACTTGTCAACAGCCACCACAATATCCTTTAACCATGCTTTATGGACACCAAGATTTAAAAAAAATTTTTTAGTTTTATTAGTTTTAAGCATCATTGCGCTCTGGTGGTCGTGGGAGCTACCCAGCCTTGTTGCTGCTGGATTTGAACCGCCAAGCCTGTGGGCCGCAGTCACACACTCAACCACTTACGCCACCAGGGCTCAAGATATTTTTGAATATGTTTTCATTTTATACTGTTATCTGTTAGACTGATTTGAGCCCCTTTGATAAAATTTCAAGTGTCCAAACTTTTGAACTAACTTGGAGAAAAACTGATTGATACTAAAGAATAAGAAGTAACTGAATTGGAACAACAACATCTACAAGATAGTTTGTGTAGATAAAGAAGATAAAAATATGATTCTGTGATTTAGTCAGCACAGCTAATGGTGCACTGCTTTTTGGGTTTATGCATTTTCATGAGGAGTCTTTTTCCGATGTGACAATCATTAATACCAAAAATGCAACTGAAAAGAAAACCCAACATAATTTAGAATTTTGTGTTCTATCTGTCAAAAAAAATCGGACCAATATTTAAATAACTCCTTTAAAAACACCATCGTATTTAATATTTCATTAAATATTATTTTAAATAAATTATTTCTATATGAAGAGACTGAAGTTCTTATTTTACTTTTAAATTACAATGAGAACAAACAGATCACTAATGTTCCATTTTATTTCATCCTTTTAAATCTCTAATTTTTAACTTGCTTTATAATCTGCATATTTTCAGCAAAAGAAAATTTATGTAAATGAATATTTAAAATTTTCTGAAACTGCTTAGTGAAATAGATGCCTGATTATTTTAATGAGGACAAAATGCAAGTGAAAAAAGAGAAAAATATGTGAGGGCACAAATGCTGTGAACACTAAGGCACTTCCCCTCCTCCCCCCGCAGACATTATAAAATGATAATGAGGTGTTAGATGTTTGTTAACTGTCCATTACTTTTTTTTTTTTTTTTTTT
>PVJH01033601.1:0-21439 GCA_004026705.1 Nesogale talazaci | reverse complement strand
CCCATAATACTGTCTTATCCTGTAGAACCTTGCTGCAGCAAGTGTGGTCTAAGGACCAGCAGCAAGAGTTTGGTAGTTGCAGAGTCTCAGGCTTTATCCTACCCTCCTTGGTGACTTTTATGAGCATGAAAATTTGAGAAGAACTGTAGACTCAGTGTTTCAAGCTAAAGCCAAGATGCATCATTTGCTACCCACTACTTTCTGTCTCCCTTCCCAGCAGAAAAAGCAACAACAGCAAAATCCCACCCCTCCTATTTAACTACAACACATTTGCCAAATATCATTTGCTCCGGTTGACAGCTTTCATATTTTTAAAGAGAAAGCCTTGTTGCAAAATGACAGTCCTACTCATCCTTGTGTTTCCTGAGATGATGCACACGTAGTGTTTAGTAGAGAGTCAGACACTTTACTGGTTTATGAATGATGTCAAATACTAACTTGATAGGAATTTGGAGGCCTAAACTGGGTCTTTCAGGAGTCTACAGCCTGCTTCTCAGTGGAAGAACTTTGGAACTTGCTAGCTGAAGGACTCATGCTTTTAAGTTATATATATATATATATATATATATATATATATATATATATAATATCTCTGCACAGGGTGGTTCTCTCTTTTTAAAACACACACACACACACACACACACACACCCCAGAAGTGAATTTGAACACAGAGCTTAGCCTTGTTGAGGCAAGTAAGTCTCCTTTGTTATCCACTATGGGAATTTATGACAGCTCGGCAAGTTTAACTTTCCCCACACATTCTGCAGGGCTCTCTCAAGTCCCAGTGCTACCTGGCCACATCCATGCGTTTCTGTAAAATGTGAGGGAGTGCCGGAGGGCTGAGCAGGACTGGGCGACTTGTGGGCATGCGGGGATGGAGTCCTGGGTTCGGAGCAGCAAACCCATTACCCTCCGGTTTTGGGTGTTGAGCCTTGAGGTAGAAAGTTCCTTCTCTTGTAAAGTGGGAAAGTGGTGTGGTGAGGGGAGGGGGAAGGAGGGCGGGGGACACACTGGTTTATTGAACTCTGAATTCCCTTGGTTTGATTGAAAGCTTTCCATTTGTATGAACTCAGCATGGATTCTCTTTTCCAGACCTTCTAAGGCCAGCCTGCTAGTAAAGTGCTTCCAAGAGAATAAAAGGCTGTTGTGTTAAAGCGCTGTGCCCTCCACCAGTAGAGGGTTAGCCAATCTGTCCAACACCCGGCACACAGGCCGCCTTGGCAGGGGGTCGCAGTGGCCTACAGTGATTTTTCGATGGAAAAAAGTACTTGAAAAGACCTAGTCCACCACCCTTCCGTCCTGGGAAGCAGCTGAGAAATGCCGCTGACATGGTGTCATTAATCTCCCTCTTCTTGCAGTCCGAGGTGCTCAATTGCCGGTGGAGGGTGCTCTCCCAGGCCTTTCTTTCCCTAGTTGATGCATTCATCTGTTGGAGGTCTGCACATCAGACTGTGACTCTTTGACTTTAAGGGTGTCATTTAAATGGCCAGTTATTTAACTGGAGTTGTTCTTTGCTATTTGGTGTGGAAACATTGTGGAAGATAAACTTTTCTGTTTTCTTAACTGGACGATAGAAAGGAAAGGTTCACAGAGTATTGAGTGTCTTTGTGTTCGGATTTCTTAGCTACTTATGACGGGAGCGCAGTGTGAAGGTCTGCACCAGGCTCAGTGGGAGCCAGGTGTGCAGTTTCCGCATGTGGGGCTACGTGGAGGCCTGATCGTGGGGCGGTTCTGAGTTGGGGTACAATTTGTGTAGACAGCGCGTGCTCCTCCTGTAAACAGTTAGTCTCAGAAACACCCGTGCGTGGGTGTCAGTGTTGGTGTGAGTCAGCATGCACTGGACGGCGGGAGTGTGGTTTTGGGGACTCTAAAGGGCTGCGTGGGTGTTCTCTCAAAACATCACCACCACTACTCCAAACTGGGCACATTATATCATTGATGTTTTGATGAACATAGGTGTTCAAGACAAGAGTATAAGTGCCGAATTCATGTACTAGTTCTGCTCTTGACCAGCTGTGGTATTTAGGGCAGATTAGACCTAGCCTACCTGGGTTGCAATGCTTTTCCATGTAAAATGGAAATTTTACCTTTTTCAGAAGCTTTTATTTTTTATCTAAATTTTTAAAATATCCCCCCCCCACAGGCATTTTTGTGAAAGTTAAAAGATCTGTGTATGAAAGATAGTGCCTAGAACACAAGTGACACCTGATAAATGTAATTATTTATATGGCAGCCATAGGGATTTTATATACAAGAATTGGGAAAGGTGTTCCTTTATAAATTTATAGTGCCAGTAGTCAGCTCAATATTTAATTAGTTTTAGAAATGAGAAGTTTGGTGCAGTTTGCATTCTTACTGCCCTTTTCCTTGTACTTTTTAACTTTTCATAAGAAGATATTAACCTAGAAACTGGAAGGTGAACATACAGGTGCTCAGTACAGAGTCCTAGAACGCTAGACTCATGTGGAAGGAATTCTCAGTCTACAACTTGACTGTGTTCCTTGAGGCCCTGTGTCCGTGTTGTCCTACCTCATGTCCCATTGAAGGCCCCAACCATTGGCACATGGTTCTAAGTAGCATCGTATAGTGGGCCCGTGATTCATGCACAATAAGACATTCCCTGTCCCCACCTCATCTCTGTAATGGGTGAGTGATTTGGACCATTGGAACCTACGGGGTTTTCGTGGGCTCATTTCCAGGAGAAAATCACCAGGTGTTTCTTCCACATCTGTCTTCATCTAGATGCTTCCTGGCAACCTGATCAATATCAGAGTCACAGTTGAACCTCCATTCACTTATGAGTGTTGCTGCACATGAGACCAGCTGACCAGAGATGAACACGTCTCTCTTATGGAAGGGAAGCATTTTGCATCAGCCCCACCAGTCCCTCATTGACATAGCATAAGCATATGTCAACACCTGCACTTTTCACATAGAAAAGGGGGGTATGGACAAGTAAAGCATTTTCCCAGGAGGACTTCTGGCAGAGCCCCTAACTGGACCCTTTAGGTGGTCTTCACGATCATACATGCTTCTGCAGCCCACAAAGCAACCCAGATGGAACATGTTGCAGTTGAATTGATTCTAATTCACAGCCACCCTGTAGGCTTTCCAGGGTCATGCATCTTTATGGATGCAGACTGCTGTACCTTTCTTCCCTGGAGCAGCTGTGGATTTAACTCTCCGACCTTTTAGCTAGCTGCTAGCCTGTTTAACCTCTGTTAGCACCTTTTAGTTAACAGGTAACCGTCTTAGTCACCCAGAGTTCCCACTGAGGCTGGCAGAATTGCAGGGTTCCTCTGCCATGGAGATTGCACCTCTTAATTAACAGAGTGGCTGGATGCATCTCTTTATATCTCTCTTTCTTTCTTTCCTTCCTCCTTTCTAACATGATTGCCAACATCAGGACTTGGATGAGGCAGATGAGACCTCCAGCTTTATTTCCTACGGTGCACGATGAATGTTTATCTGGGCGCGTGCACTTACTTGTAGCAGATGCGGGCAGCTGACCTCCCTTCTTTACAGACATATGGCACGTTCTTATTTTTCAGTCAGTGAGGCTGCCCGCCTGCCACCCATTTCAAGGACTGTAGGCTCCCAAAGGCCATCTGGGTGGGGTTTTTGTAACAAGGGAAAACACTTCCCCAGCACCCAGGCATCTCAGGATGGGTAATGATGTCAGTGAGCGCTCAGCCATGGTCAAGCTTGTTTCACTGGGTTAATGCAACCTTACCCTGGTGAATTGTAACACCGAAGCTTGGGGACTCAGAAGGGCCATAAACATCATGGCAAAACCAGGCTTCATTGGACCCCTACATTTAGCCCTTCAGCTTTTGGGAAACAAACAAATGTTTTTTGCTAGCTAAGCGGTCTTACGCTGACTTACTTGGGATTATTCCAGGGAAGATGCATGCACATTTCTGTGCAGAAAGGAAAGTCATTGTCTGAGAATCACATGGTATCAGTTCTTTCCCGTCGTTAAAAGAATCACTAAGAACAGTGTCCTCAAACTGTCTGATGAAAGACCAATTTTGAAAGTGTCTAATACTTTATGGACTGATAGCACTTGTGTCCCTGGATGGCAAATTATGAAACTGCTCAGAAGGTTGGGTGTGTGAATTCAACACAGAAGAAACGCCCAATGAGCTGTACAAAGCAGCCAATGAGACGTCTCTGGAATCCTGTTCTTTGGGTTGACCTGGGTTGAAGTGGGCTCGAGGGCAACTGGCGTTGTCGGATCTATTTGTAAAATGCATGAAGAGTCAAGTCCTAGAAAGTTTAAATGAAAAAAGCCAGAGAACAGAAAATGCAAGTTCTAACGTTTCTATTTTTATCATTCACCAACCAGCCCAAACCAAACTTAACTGCCATTGAGTTATTTCTGAGACGTGGGGAGCCCATAGGATAGCGTAGCACTGACCACCGTGGTGGGTTTCTGAGCTGGTAGCTCTTTGCAGGAAACAAAAGCCTCATCTGTCACCCCTGGAGTGGCTGGTGATTTTGAACTGCCGAACCTGAGGTTAGCAGCCCAACTTGTAACCCACTCCATCACCAGAATTATTAGAAAGACAATGCTAAAATTACTATAACTGATACCAGCTGTTCTATGCCGATTTCTGGGACTGCCACCAACCTATATTTCCAATTGTTTTCAGTTCTCTATTTGGAGACATGACTTCTTACCTCAGAGTTTATTTTCTATCGTATATGTTATGGTTCTTTATTTTCTGCAACACTTCCCAATTTCTTCTTCCCCGTGCCCCACCCATTTATTTTACATCTCAATCTTAGGAGGCTGAGATCATGTGGATGTTGTGTGAATGGTAAAGGTGTAGGGCGGGAGAAAATGCTTTCTGATATATTGGGTTGTTTCTCACTGAGAATAATTCCATGTTTTGTTTTGTTTTGTTTTGTTTTTCACCTGGAATGATATTAAGGTAAACTATAACAGAAAATAATGGTATTTCACATGGCAGAGAATGCAGCTATCAACATGAGACGAATGAGAAAAAAAAATCACAAACCAACAGAAGTCATCTGGTTCCAGAAGAACTACATTTTAGAGATTTACTAGAAAGCATGTTGCCTTCTCTCCCCACCTAGAGGAATTGCCATAATTGATGAGTAGAACATGCTCTGATCCCTTGCTAGGTTATGGTTTGTACAGTAGTCTTTTGTCTTCTTGAAGCTGTCTTTCTGAAGTGACTGGACATTTTTCCTCTGACACATCCTTACTGCTTGTGAAAACCACATCACCCTTCTCTTATCTGTAGATATTTTTCAGATGCATGCTTCAACTCCTTTTATCTTTGCTGAATCCATGTCGACAATTTCTATTATCCTGTTTGTTTTCCTTTATTTCTCTCTTCTTGAGAGGAGAAGAAGATATGGGATGGATGATAACTTGCAAAGTTGAGTTGCAAAATCAAACTTTGTCAGGGCCATGAAATGGAAATGTCTGACAATAGAATTTGGGATTACTAGAAAAAGTCTCCTACTTCATAAATCATGGACTTTTGAAATCTCTACTTTGGGTTGGTTAAGAAATATTCATATGTGAAGATATGTTAAAATTATTACTATTAAAAATAAATTATTACTAGAAAAACTCTATTAGAGAAAATTCAAGAAGTACTGCGAGAAAATTTTCATTAAATGGAAATATAAAAATGGTAAGCTATTTTTTCCCTTTTAGGTCTGAACACTTCTAAAAGTGTTATTTCCATCTCTGTAAAGTATTCTGTGATCTTTGATTTACTCTGCATCAAAACAGCAGTTTCAAAATTTTCAACAGACTCAAATCATGTTTCTTGGAAATATATATTTTTTTTAGTTTGGGGAACAAAAAATAAGTTTCTAGGGGCAGGATTGGGGCTGTAAGGTGGATAGGGCAGTTTCCCAATGAAATTATCATAGGACAGTCCTTGCTAACCTTGAAGAATAGACAGCTGCGTTGTCACGGAGGGAAAAACTACCTCACCACAACTTTCCAGGATTTTTTTTATCAATGCAGTTTTCTTTAAAAAATTTCTCATAAGGTCCCCTAATCATCCTGTGTCCTTGGAGAAAACCTAAAGGAGTATTCATTGGGAACTCTTCAGTCACCATGCTGAGCTGTTCTCTCTGCCTTGACTTCAACTGGCTCAGCAGATCCCCTTGGGAACTACCACTTCAGTTTGACCTAATTTGGAAGCCACTCTAAGTAAACACAGACACAGGTATCACTGAGAGAACTTGTCTGCAGCCATCCGCTGATGGCAAATATGTTTAAACATGATCTGTTTAGAATAAACCCTTTCATGTATGAACTGAAACCCTAATGGCAATACTTTTTTACTCACCCCCATCTGTAGTCCTATGTAGTTTCTTAGTGACCTTACAGGACAAGGAAGAACTGCCTACTGCATTTCCAAAATTATAAGGTTGCTTCTAAGATTCAAAATGATGATAGTAGTGAGAAATATAGCTTATATACTTCTAATGAAGAACATTTCCATTCTCCCCCCCCCACCCCCCATTGTTTGCAATAGTGCTGTGTGCATGCTTCCTTTTGCACTAGGGAGAGAGAAGCAAGGAAGGAAAACAGAGGGACTTGTCAGGCAATAGACTGTATGTCTTCAATTTTCCTGTTTTTATTGTTCGGGGCCTTTAGGTTGAAACTGACTCATGGGTGACCTGTGCACAACAGATTGAAACATCGCCGGGTCCTGTGCCCCCCTTATAATTGTGCCTACACCTGAGCCCATGATTGCAGTCACAGTGTCAATCCACCTCACGGAGCCTTTTCCTTTTTTAGCTGTCCCTTTAACCAAGTAAGATGCCCCTTAGTGACTGATAACATGGCCAAGGTATATGAAACAAAGTCTCTCCATCATCACATCTAAGGAGCCTTCTGATCGTACTTTTCCCTACACAGATGTGCTTGCCCTGGAGGTAGCCCCTGACATAGTCAGTATTCTTTGGCAACACCATAATCCAAAGGCATTCATCTTCTTCCGTTATTCTTATTCATTGTCTAGCTTTTTCATGCTTATGAGGTGGTCAGAAATGGTTTTAGGGACATTGTCTCCAAAGTTACATATTCGCTTTTTAACCACTTTTTGCAGCAGATTATTCTAATGCAATGCCTCCTTTGATTTGTTAACTACAGGCTTCACAGGTGCTGATGGTGTACTCAAGTAAAATTAAATTTTTGAAAACTTTCAAGGTTTTCCCCGTTTATTGTGATGTTGCTTATTGATCCTGCTGTGAGGGTTTTTTTTAAAAAATATGTTGAGAGATAATCCATATTGGAAGGCTGTAGTTTTTGATACTCATCAGTAAGTGCTTCAGCAAGCAGGAGTGTCATCTGCATATTGCCGGTTATTAATAAACCTCCCTCTGATCCTGATGCTGTGCTGTTATTCATCTAGTTCAGCTTCTTGCTTTATCTGCTTAGCACATAAAGGTTTGAGGGTTCAACACTGGCTGAAAGGTTCAACACTGAAAACAGAAAGGTTTAAGGATTTAGCACTGACACACACCTTTCCTGATTTTAAGCCACTCACTATTCCTTTGTTCTGTTTGAATGACTGCCTATGTACAGGTTTCTCATAACACAACGAAGTGTTCTAGAATTCCCATTCTTCACAGTGTTATTCAGAATTTGCTGAATGCCTTTGCCTAGACTGTAAATTCTGCTGATATTTAGATATCAGATATCTAGACTGATATTCTGCTTTCAGCCACGATCCCTATGATGTCAGCAGTGGTAAGCCCCCTGTTCCACGCCCTCTTCGGAATCTCTCTTAAATTTCTGGCAATTCCTAGTGCTACACCTGTTTTTGGATCATTTTCAGCTGAGTTTTACTTCTTACATGTTATAGTAGTCTGAGTTCTCGCAAACGAGACCCACTACCATGAGTTGATTTGAACGCATAGGCATCGTATAGGACAGAGTGGAACTGCTCTTATAGGTTTCAGAGGCTATGGATCTTTACAGGAACAGCCAGCCTCATCTTCCTTCTAAGGAATGGCCGATGGTTTCAACGTGCTGACCTTATAGTTAGCAGCCCAAAGCTTACCTCCCTACACCAGAAGCCCCCCCCCCCCCCAAGTGTGTGTGTGTGTGTGTGAGAGAGAGAGAGAGAGAGAGAGATGAAATTTCTATCATGAAGATGGTTCACACAGTTGTAGAAGAGGGCACATTTTATCTTATCTTGGTGCAGTCTCCACAGACTATGGACTATGGTGGCTATGGAGGTGGGGGAGGACTCTAAGGCTGATAGGACAGATGACTCCTGGACTTGGCAAGCAATATGGCAGGTCCATTGGCTCAGATTCAGTGAACTAGATGCAAGCTCGAGGTACAGCAACAAGCCAGCAAGCTTTTCCACAGCTTTTTTTATAGAGATGGGAGCCCCATTCCCCAGGAAATGCCCTTTCGGTTGCATCGGTGACATAAATTCCATGCATTCCATCCTAATCTGCTTACAAATGATTGGCTGCTCACAGCAATTCCCATTGTGGGGTTGACTGCATTCTGTTATGTCATTTCATTGGGGTTTACCAGGTCTCAACTACCAAACTACTGTTAATCACACAAAGCTTAACTATCACATATATGATATTAATGATGTTATCTAATAATGTTTGCATTCTTTTGCATCAATTTTCTTTGGAATGGACACAGATATGGAGTTTGTCTTATGATCTAGAAAAGGAAAACTAATGAAGCTTATACAAGGTGGTTTCTGGAAGTTTATGAAAAAATAGAATGAAAAATAGTAGAATTTCCTATGAAAAATTTAAAGCTACCTATATTTGGCTAACATAATGTAAATAGGTAGGTTAACAGATAGATAAACTGCAAGGAAAATGGCTCATGGAATTGTTGAGACTGACAAATTCTAAGTGCATAAGCCTGCTCTCAGATGGGGTCTTCTTCTAACTTGTATAGCTTCTGATGAACTCAAGATTGGCAGGCTGCTGGTCTGGAGTGAAATGAATCCAAAATCAGCTGGTAAGATGGTAGGCTGCTGACTCACAAGCTACAGGGAGGATGTCTCAAATTAAAAAAAATGGAGATCAAATGATGAGCTAGATGTACGATCCAGGTCCAATGAAAAAGTCAGCAAGTTTTTCCAGAATGTGAATATGTATGTTGGAAGCTGTCCAGAGCCCTGAGGTAAATCCCTTTCAATTGATTGGCTCCTTATTACAGATCTCATCATGCAGTTGGTTATGTATTATCAGATTTCATCACGGCGGATGACTCTATCATAACTGCTAAATCACTCAGAATCATGGCCTATCCAAGTTGACACACAATCTTAGCCACCACATCTTTTCCTTTTGATTGGCCAGGTAGTTGACTTCCAAAAAGCTTGGCTTGAATGAGTGAGTTCTTTCAGTGCGGTTTTGGATTATTGAAACCATTCAGTTGATATTCAGTGAATTCTCGGAACAATACCTTCAGTATTGGCAGTATGCTCTGTCTTGAAGGTGGGATGCTAGGTTGCAGTGCCGTTTCCTGATATTTTTGTTGTTGGATCTTAGCAGAGGGTAGAGCTTTGGGATGTGCTTCATTCATGCAGAGCTTTGAAAGGCTTGCAGAGTAAGTCTGTATGATATGCTTAAGTGGTGTTGCATAGCTATAAGGTTTGTTGTTGTTATTCTTTGGTGCCTTCCAGTAGAATCTGACTTGGTGACCCCAAGTACAACAGAATGAAACACTTCCTCGTCCTGCACCACCTCACAATCGTTCCTATATTCGGACCCATCGGGATAGCCACTGTGCTAGTCCATTTCCTTGAGGGTGGTCATTTTCATTGACCCTCTATTTAACAACTATGCCCTTTTCTAGTGACTGATCCCTCCTGATAAGCATGTCCAAAGTACATGATGTCTAATGCCCCTTACTTAAAAGCAGCATTCTAACTGTATTTCTTTCAAGATAGTTGGTTGTTCTCCAGGCAGTTTGTGGTCTATTTAATATTCTTTACCAACACCATAATTCAGATTCAAAGTTGACAGTTGAATAAAGGACTTAAAATCACAACATCAAACCCTTTGCCTCTTCATATACCTTTCTTTTTAAAATACCTTGCAAGTGAAGTTCTATCTTGTAAATGTTTTCCCAGATGCCCTTTAGATGTCACCTGGCTCAAGACTTTTCTTGAGTCAAGATCCATGCAAGGAAGGGTCAGTGGTGTCGGTCTCATCACTCATCTTCAATAGCATCCACAGCAAGTCTAATTGTATGGATACATATGGCCATACCTGTTAAAATATTTGAACACTTTCACGTATGTTCATAAATAGCTCCTGCCTGTGTCTGGCCCTTCCATACCAGTCAGGCCCATCCTCTTGGATCTTGGGAATTTCTCCACAGATCAGTCACTGAAAGGTCCCAGAGACCTTGATCATCCCTTTGGTGGGTTAAAATTCTAGTAGGAAGGTAGACCCAGAGTTACGGGGTGGTACATCTGGTTTAAAAACTAGACAACTAACCCAAAGATTGGTGCTTTGAATTCACTTAGAGGCACCTCAGAAGAAAAACCAAAGTAACAAACTCAACTGCTATCAACTCTGCTCTGACTCATAGTTACCCTACAGCAAAGTAGAATTGTCTGAAGGGTTTCTGAGACTGTAACTTTTACAGAAGTCAATAACATCACCCTTCTCTCAAGTCTTTGGCACACCCTCCTTAGTGGGTCCAGTCAGCATAATGTCATCAATATAATGGACCAGTGAGACATATTGTGGAAGAGAGAGGTGATCATGGTCCCTTTGGACTAGCTTTTGACACAGGGCGGAGGAGTTGATGTACTTCTGGGGAAGAGTTGTGAAAGTGCGTTGTTGTCCCTGCCAGCTGAAGGCAGACTGCTTCTGGTGGTCCTTTGAGACTGGTATTGAGAAGAAGTCATTGGCCAGATCAATAGTTGCATACCAAGTACTAGAAGAAGTATTAATTTGCTCAAGCAATGAAATCACATCTAGAAGGGCAGCTGCAATTGGAGTCACCACTTGGCTAAGTTTATGATAATCCACTGTCATTCTCCAAGATCTGTCTGTCTTCTTTACAGACCAAATAGATGAGTTAACTGGGGATGTGGTAGGAATCATCACCCCTGCATCCTTCAAGTCTTTGGTGGTGGCACTGATCTCTGCAATCCCTTCAGGAATGCGGTATTGCTTTTGGTTTACTATTTTGCTTGGCAGTGGAAATTCTAAAGGTGTGCTCTTGGCCCTCCTTACCATAATAGCCCTTTTCCACATTTCATGCATTCATTATGGCACTTCTGCCAGTTACTAAGTATGTCTATTCCAGTGATGTGTTCTGTAACTTGGGAAATAATGTCAGGATGGATTTGGGGGCCCACAGAACCCACAGTGAGGCGCACCTGAGCTAAAACTCCATTGATGACTTGACCTCCATAAGTCCTCACTCTGACTGGTGGGCCTGCAAAACACTTAGGGTTTCCTGAAATTAGTGTCAGTTCAGATTCAGTGTCCACTAACCCCCGAAATGTTTGATTATTTTCTTTTCCCCAGTGAACAGACAGGCTTGGGAAAGGCCGCAGGTCCCTTTGGGGAAGGCTAGAAGAAAATTAAAAACCTAATGTGATGTAGCAGGGTCCTCCTTCAAGGGGTTGTGAGTCTGTAAACTGACTCAGATCTGGGAATTGATTGAGTGATCCTGACTGTGTATACCACTGTGCACCTGATCCAGCATTTTTCTGCCTGTATAGATCACGTAAATATTTAGTGCGTTTCCCAATGCCATAAATCCACACGAGACCGGCCATAAATCCACACGGCACAGGTTGCTTTGATCACTATGGAAACCTCACTGTCCATTAAGATCACCACTCTCAGCCATCGCCAGTCTTTGATGATTGAGTGCTGACACCTGCCCTCTACCACCATGGGGCCCAAGTAACCCCACTGTAGGCAAATGTCGGAGTTCACTTATGGCAATTCCCACTGTTAATCCTGGTGTACATAAAATAGCAATCACAGGAGTCTTCAGGGATGTTGAGGCCCACTTCACAAACTTGTTCATTATGGTCGTGGTGAAGGGTATGTCCTCAGGACACTCCCTTTTATGGGAATATCCTGATAGATCCATTCCAACATAACAATTTCCATAAGCTTTTGGATGCTTTCTTCTACAGTATACCAAGGTAGGTCAGGTACGTCAAGTTGGTCTAATCTAGGCCATCTGGCAGCCCATGGTGCCTACCAAATAAGCAATTAAATCCTCTCTTAACCTCTCTTGCTGAGACACTGAAGGAAGTATCTGTGTTTAGGGGTCCCGTATGAAGAAATTAAAGACTGGCCTAATGTTGCTCTCTTTGCACTAATACGCCATTCCCAGAGATGTACCCCAGGCTTCTTCTGCTTGTGTGTATTCGAAAACTCGAGCAGATCTTTATGAGTGAAGCACACTTCTTCCTGAGTCATCCTCTGAACCTCACCTTTCGGAACGTTCTGAGACTGAATTCTAGTTACAGGTCTAGAGGAAATAATGGGGGTGTGAGGGATTATGGACTATAGTTCAAAAGATTTTAGTTGCCAGGACTTGTTTCTATTAGAAGGTGAGCATCATTTTGTCTTTGCTGATAATTTTATATTTTTTTTGAAAAGGGGGCCGTAGGCTAAGTACGTTTGGGAACCTGTGGTTTAAATTACACATGATTCTTCTTCAGAGTAGTTTTGACTGAACCTGATTTTTTTCTTGATCAAGCCTTGATTTAAGTGTTATATATAGTTTTTAATAGTTAAATTTATTTTTAAGATCGGTTTAATGGGGGCTCTTACAGCTCTTATAACAATCCATACATCGATTGTATCAAGTATATTTATGCATATGTCACCATCATTATTTTCTAAACATTGAACTTGATTTTTGAATTTGCTTACTTTTTCATGTCTACTTAACATACTGGTCATTATTTTGAATATGTATCCTAACACGAACAATCATTAAATGACTGGACAAGGAAACGCAATGTCGATCAGTTGTTGGAACGTTTTCTTTACTTTCATTAAGGACGCCTTTGTGAAAGTCATGTCTCGAGTCCCTGGGTGGTAGACACTTAATGCACTCAGCTGCTAACTGAACAGTCAGTCGTAGGTGTGAGTTCACCCGGAGTCACCTTGGAAGAAAACCTTGGTGTTTGGTTGTGGAAGCTGAGCCCTGGAAAACCCTGTGGAGCACAGCTGTGCTGTAACACACACGGGTCACCCTGAGTGCACTAGAGGGCAACTAGCTTGGGGGAGGTATACTGTGCTTTCATGGATTCCTACCTGTATGTGTATGTAGGAATATTATATAACAGTTCTGTAAAACACTGTCCATTTTGTGTTTCTAGCAGTTATTTCCAGTTGAGCGTCTGTTTATTTCACTCAATATTACTCTGGAGATGTATCTTATCAGTTGGTTTTGTTTCTATTAGAAGGTGAATGTTATTTTGTCTTTCACATCTTAATGGGAAGCTACCTGAAAAGATTGTCTAATGTTGAACAATTCTCATTATTATTTATTTACATTTAAAGACATTTTAGATATTACTAATACTTTAAGATGCCTTTCTGGTGACACGTATTCAGTTAATATAGCCATAACTCTGGATTATAATTCTGGATTTTTACACCTGTAGCGACAACCCCATTTTGAAAGGTGTTTCTGGTATTGCATTGTGATCCGAAAAGAGTTGTGGCCTTGTTGATCTCTCTGTGAAGGGGCAGGATCGGAAGGGGTCTCAGACCTGACTTCAGTACAGAGTAAGGAGCCTTTGGGTCGTGGTGTTCGCGTGTTGGACTGACAACTGTCAGCAGTTTGAAACCACCAGCTGTCCCACTGCAGAAGAAGGGGCATTCCACTCCCATAAGCAGTTGGTCTCAGAAGCCCACAGGAGCAGTTTGATCCTGTCTCAGGAGCTCGCCGTAAGTCAGAATGGACTAGATAGCAGTGCGTGTGATCGGGAGCCAAGCCCCCTCTTTTTCCTTGGGTACATCTTGAGACTACCTTAGTGCAGGCTGTATACCAGGTCACACTCTTTGGGGCATCTTTCTGCTTTACTAGTGGCTGTGGCTTCAGGCACCATCCTGTGGGTATGGTCAACTGAAAGACAAAGGGCACTTTCATCAAAACCATTCCTCAGTATTTCAGAGCCATCTGGGACACAGAGAGAAGCCTCAGGACCACTGGAGAAGCATGTTCAAGGCCTCTGTGACGGACAGAAGCCATTGAGATCGGCCGTATCAGGACCTGTGACATAAAGACTCAGAAGAGCAGAGCTGAGCCCCGGTGGCGAAGTGGTTGTGCGCGGGACTGCGGCCCCCTGGGATGGAGGTTCGATTCCAGCTCCACGGAACAAAGGCTGGGCCTCCTACTCCCACCACCTGAGGGCAGGGATGCCCCCCAAAACAAACAAACAAACAAACAAACAAACAAACAAACAAACAAAAAAGACTCAGAGGAGCAACAGTGAGACTGTGGGGACCTTCTCCTGATAAAAATGGATGGGCTTTTTCTTGGCTCCTGGAAGTCAAGGCCGACGGACTGTGTGGTTGAAAGACTGAGGACCAGAAAGAGACTTGGCTGTTGCCTGAGGAGAAGCACTGCTGTGGACCCTTGGCTGTATCCTTACTACTTGCTTATTCTGACGTGTGGCAAACACAACAAACGTGTGTTTGTCCTTAACAAACCACTTAACCATGGTATTGCCTGTGAGTCCTGTGTGCTCCTTGCAGTGAATTAGCAAACCCAAGAAGAGGGCCGTGAGAGGAATGATTGGAGTGGTAATAAGGCACAGGCAGAGGAAGGTGTAGGGTAGAGAGAGTGCAGGCATGTCTGACCTCTGTCTCCTGGCAGAAGGGAAGCCAGAGGAGGTCAGATATGTCCGCTCCCATGACATTCATGGCACTGGGTTTGATTAAATATATTCTGTTTAGAAGTGAACATCTATAAGTGAGTGTGCCTTTATTTTTCTTGTCCTAGTACTGCCCTTCTCTGATGTGTTTTGAGAGTTAGATCTTCATTGAATTATTTGGAGTCTTTCCTCTGTTGCATAAGATCAAATTGATAAAATTTGGTAGACTTTGCTTGTTGACAAAACCATTTGAATATGGGTATTCTTGGGGTGTCAATTTTTAACCACTGATACACATTTTTAATATACACAATGATCATATATTATTCAATTTTCTATTTATTCTTGAGTAATATTGATTTAAAAAATTTTTTGCTGTAGATACAATGTCTGGTTTTTTTCTTTTTACTATCACGAGCATTTCCTACATTTTAAATATTCCTGAAGAAAATAACTTTTAGCACATAGAAAACGATGTTTGCTTATAATTAATTTTTGTAGTTTTATAAGGTAATATAGCAAGCAATGTTAGGCATATAGTAGACACACAGTGAATTCTGCTTAACCTTTATACACCGAACTATGCAGACATTGTAATTTTCTAAGGCAAATGTTACAATTTCCTTGTTTTACATGGGAAGAGTAAAAGCAATGAGTGAAAATTAACAGTGTGTGTGTGTGTGTGTGTGTGTGTGTGTACAGTAGATTTTCCTTTTGCTAGAGGAAAAATAACACATTCTTTGTAAGTGATGACTTATTTTTGAAATGCCTCCTGCCTGAACTGATGAACTCAGATTTCTACACCTGAGCAATTTCTGTTGAAAGACTGTTGAGGCTGCAAGAGTGCATACACAGATGAAGGGGCTTCCAGTACTCTGGGAAAATTCCATGAGCTTTTCCTTGTTTTTTTCCACAGACTTTTTGAGCCCCTCTGATAGGGATGGATGGCAGGTTCTTATTCTGGGGTGACGAGTAACAGGAAGAAGCAAGAGTTCCCCCCGGTGCTGTTCTCAGCTCATATGACTCAGGGTATATTTTTCCTGGCTCTGCCCTTGAGGCCCTGCCAGGAGCCAGAACCTTTGCTGTGTGTGCATTCTGGAGACAATGCTACCTACTGGGAGTGACTAAGGCCGCTTCCCTCTTGCGTGTTTCAGATGTACAACCGTGGAACCTTTGGGTGCTTAAGCTCATTTGCATACGGTGGAACAACTCTTTCTCCATAACAAGACGTAACCACTGTTCCACGTTTTTTAAAAGCCCCAGAGCTCTCCCACTCCCTTTTCTCCCAGCTGTGCCAATCAGCCAAGTGTCCCAGCTTGAGAGCAGCCATGGTCATTCCAGAGAAGTCTCAGAAAACTCACATTGAGTCTCCTGATCGCCTCTGTGGAAATCAGAAACATGGTCGAGCTGCAAGTGTCCCTTTAAAGAGTCCCCACGGACCCTCACACATCGATGTGTGGTGCTTTCTCAGAGGTGTTTTCAACACCCACGGTTTGGTTTCCACTTGGGGTGAGTGGGCCCAGTGGCTCCTGTGCTGTGGAAGCAGGCACAGAGGGCGATGCTGCCCTGCCCCCCTGTGGGAAACAAGCTGTCATCTTTTGAGAAACAGTCCTGATTTGACTTAAATATATACATTATATAAGTACATATATAATATATTATATATAAGCATATTATATATACTATATGTATATATTAAGGCAGCTTGAGAATTGTATGGAAAATCTCCTACAGTGAATTATTGTGTCAGGCAGGGTTCTCTTAGAGAAATAAAATCAGGACACATGTAATTCTTTTTATATATTTATATATAAAGAAAGATATATAAGATAAGAAAGAAACTTAACTAATCTATAAAGCAGTACAGATTGCTCAGTGTAACTCACTTGCGTGAGACAGCTAGAAGACTGTAAGTCCTTCAAGTCTTGGGGGCCGCTGAGTAGTCCTCTGTAGAGCAATTCAGTCTATCTGGTCACAGGCAGCAAACAGCAGATCAGGTGACCAACAGTCAGCCAGATGACAGAGTCCCACAGACCCCAGCTCAAGAGATGTATAGCCCAGGAGCGTGGCGAAGTAGGGCTAGAAGGAACCTCAACTCACAGCTCCACAGTCCACGATTAGGTGTCCCACAGGTAGTGTTGCTTGGAGATCAATGCACAGGACGAACAAGGCAGCTCTCTGGTCCGAAGATCCGGAAGCAAGAGCGAGGGTGGGACTCGCTGAGCCCTTCCTATCCCTGCCCTTCAATTCATCCCATGTGTTCATTGGCCGTGCCGTCACAACAGACCCACAATCTTCTTTGGCCATGTTGGCATAACAAACCTGCCCATCACAATTATTTTTTAAAATTTCGGTACGTGGAAATATTTTCTTTTTAATAAGAGGGTACCACTGTAATGCTATTTTCTTTTTTGCCAATAGAGGGACATTTTTAAATTGTTAGACGTGGTGTTTCTTTGGTTTCGTGGTACCCATTTTGTTCATGGTGCTCAAAGTCAATGAATGGTTGAAATTGTTCCTTAGTGGGAGACTGGGAAGCATAAGATTGGGTTTTGTGAAACCTGGGCCCATGAGTTCTGCTGCAAAACATCAGTTAACTGCAGACTCGAAACAGGAATGCACATTGTCTCGTGACCCTGGGGAGGGGGGTCACTTTTAAATGTTTAGTTTGGAAGGAACCTTCTTGCACCTTTCGCCAGTCGAACAACCCCATTTTATCAATAAAGAAGTGGAGCATTTCTGGGCGAGCCATTGAGAGCTGCAGCGCTAATGTTGGTCGTCACTGCTCCTGGCCAGTGCCTGTCAGCCTCTTCCAGCCTGAGAGTCTTTAATGTGGTTGCTTGACTTTTTAGACAGACTTATGTGGGATCGAGCAATTACCAACACCTCCACATCCAGTGAGTGCCCGAGTGTGTCTTTGAAATACTCTTTCACCTCACCTCTCAAGTAGTGCCAAGAAGTGGGAGAATTTTTCTCTCCCAAGGCAAGTCCTTACCAATGTGCTTTTCAGGAGCCTGATCCACACCAGTTAGGGGGGAGGCTTATTGTCAGCAATATTCCTCTTACTGACGCTGCCTGGCGCCTGCTACCATCATACTTGCTAAGGTTCACAGAGTTGGAAGATACAAGGGGAAAATGCTTCTCACAAATGTGTTAACCTCACAAGTGTAAACGTCTTGCTGGCATCTCTGTTTTGTAGTCATCTTGGCATCCCCTCGCATGGGGGTGGATGGGGGGACGCTGGGCCCACACGACCACGCCTGTGAACGACCACCATTTAGTTCATGGACTGTAGATGCAAAGTCTTTGTTGTTAGATTATTCCCCTGGTGGCCATCTCACCTTCTACTTCCTTTTCTGATGTTCTCTCTAGAGAGGACTGGGAGTACCACTCTTCATAGCTGATGGGCTCACTGAGGCAGTCTGACTTGTCAACTCTCTCTCTCTTTCTCTCTGTCTCCCTGTCTCTCTCTCTCTCTCTCTCTCACACACACACACATTTAAACATATATACTTATTGTGTTAGGCTGTGCCGACTACAGAAGTAAATCCAGCGACTCTCATATGTATAAGAAAGAGTTTTTTTATATCAAGGAGTAATTATGTATTAGGAAAGCATCTCTGCCCACTCCAACTTAAGTCCATAAGTCTGATACTGGTCCTTAAGTCCCTCTCCAGATTCATGAAGCCACATGTGATGAGGCAGAATTCAGGACCATCACAGGCTGGGTGAGGATGAGGGATGTGTAATGTCTTGTGGATCCAATGGCAGTGTATGTTGCACCTTGCCAGCCATAAGGTGAAGCAGAGAGAGAAGGGGAGGTTCCCAGGACCCTTCTTGTGAGAAGGCCATGCCCACAAGGAGTCACCATCAGGCTGTGACCTGATCAACATGTTAAATTCCACCCCATACATGTTCCTGTATCTTCAGGTTGATAATGAAATTATGTAATAACCACGTACACATTTTTAATATTTTATTGCTTTTGGTGAAAATTTGTAGCGCAATCTAAGTTCTCTACCCAAGTTTGACAATTCTACCCAAGTTGTTGGCATTAGTTATATTTTGCATAATCTGCCAATAACTTCTTTAATTGTGCTGTTCCATTTTCATCAAGGCTCCAGCTTCCCTATCTTCTTGTCTTTGCTTCAGTGGAATGGTTGGCCATTTGATGTCATATGTGTTTGTTAATGTGGTGCCTCACTCACAGCTAGCATCCTTTATGTAGCCAATCTCATCATTTGCTAAATGGTAACTTTAGGATGATTTCAGTTCAACGTTTATAGAGTATCCCAGGACAATAGTCATAGGAAATCTTTCAGTCTCAACTGGTCTAGAAAATCTGAATTTTTTAAGAATTTGAGTTTTGTTCCAAATTTGCGCCCCTTCTATTCGACTCCATTTGTTGTGGCCTTGGTCAGATTAGTAGTAGTCATCAGCTACCATCTAGTTCTTGGGGTCTCTTCTTTTTTTTTTTGGTAGACTGTTAGCACCAAAGATGAATTTCTTCTCTGTTTCTTTGATTTAACTCTTTATTCTTAGCGACCAATGAATAGAAACCAATAGTTGTATCTTAGGTGGGTGCAAACATGCTTTTAGAAAGGGGTGACCAGACATTCTGCTTTTTAGCAATTCGCCCCGTGCCCTGTGGCATTTTCAAATTAAATAAATATATTAGAATACTATTTTGCATTCTATGAATATTTTTGTTGATCCATATAGATGAAATTTTTAATCAGGAACTCCCCTACCCCCAGTCATTAGTGTCCTACTTAAAATCTGGTCGCTTTATTTTAGAACTTCAGATATAACTTGCCTTACTGGAATGGAGAGATGAATTTTGTGATGCCAATTGATGGAGTTGTTCCATGAGACTAAAGACATTTAACCTTCAAACTCAGAAAACCATTCTCACAGGATATTCAGTTATGTTTGAAAAATATCTGTAGCAGTGTTCTCTATGATTAGATATGTCTGCACAGACATCTCTGTATGTACACATACATTTAAGTACTTCTACCTGTGCATACAGGTGACTGCACGCAGATGTTCTTACCTGGATCTTCTCATACACATATGTCTATCTAGCTATAGTACATGTACTGCAAACATCCTTTTGGCTTGTGCTCTTTTAGTGAAATCATTCATTTTCGTTGAACTGTGCTTGTTACACCTACATTCTGTGCTGCTCTTCCCAGAACCCCAAATTGCAAGTCTGTATTCCAGAGATTGACCCCCACCACCATCCACCCATCCCCGGTAACCACCAAGGAACATTATTCTCTGTATATATGTGTTGATCTGGGTAGGGTTGAGAAACAAATTCATGAACACACATATATGTATAAGAAAGAGCTTTATATACAAGAGCAGTTGAATATTGAGAAAACCTCCCAGCCCACTCTAGAGCAAGTCCGTAAGTCTGATATTAACCGATATGTCTGATACCAACCTACGAAGTCCTCTTCAGACTCACGGACCATGTGCAATGACTCTGAATGCAGGATGATCATGGACTAGTGGGTGCAAGGTCAGTGGCAGTAGACGCATCTCAGCGCTGGCAGGGGTCTCCATGTGGTTCCTCTAGTTCCCATGGCTTCATCAGGGTAGGTCCATGTCGCTTCTCCAGCTCCTAGGGTGTCGTAGCGCCATGTGTCTTGTCAATAGAGCATCTCCAAGGGAGTGAGGAGTCGCTTCTGCCTCCAAGGAGGAAAAAACAGATTTCCCAGAATTCTCAGGAGAAAGCCAGGGGCCTCATTGGCAATGATCTGATTGACAGACTAGACTCCACCATTTCACTCGTAATCCTCTCCAGTCCCAAATCAACACCAGATTATGTAACTACTGGAATATATTCCAGAGACCTTCAGAAAGTTTGAGGAAAATTTGAGTTAAAAGAATGAAAACTTGCTTCGTACTTGTTGAAGCCTTCTTATGCTGAGTGTAATAAGTTAATCACCTAAGGTTAAATACTGTATGATCTTATTTTTATAAGAATGAGTGTATTTCCCGATACCTCTGTACATCGTGACTGTGGATCAGAGGACTTTAATTCTTGACGGCATTCTCTAGAGGTGAGTTAGCTCACCCAAGACTAAGATAGTTTGATGGGGTTGCTGCTCTGGAAGGTGCTGATTGTCCCAGTGTCACCATTCCTTATTGTCATCATCACCCACAAATGTTTAAACAACCAGTTGCTGTGGGATGACCACTGACTCACTCTGACCCCAAATGTGTCTGCATAGAATTGTGCTGGGTAGCATTCCCCCCCCCCTCCCAAGGGGCTTTGAACCTCCAACCTTTCAGTCAGCAGCCAAGCATGTGTCTTAATATAACACTTAATATACACAGAATCCTGACAGCACCCAAAGCTGTGTACAGATCCCTGCCATTCAGGAGGTTACAGTAAGTCCCCTGAAGTGACAAGAACACACACACACACACACACACACACATGCATGCATACTCAATCTCTCTCTCTCTCTCTCTCTCTCTCTCTCTCTCTCTCTCTGTCTCTCTCTCCCCCCAGGCTCACCAGGCCACCAGGGCCAAGTGAAATGCAGACTTGGAGTGCTAAA
>PVJH01033600.1:0-21441 GCA_004026705.1 Nesogale talazaci | reverse complement strand
CCCAACCCCCACGGCCAGCTCTCCTGTGACACCCCACCTCCATCCAACGCCCGGAAACATAGGGCCACAGGAGGGGGCAGTCACATGTGTAAAATGTAAACGGAACATAATTTTGACTTCATTGTTATTAGATCTGAGTGAATTATGGCTCCAATTTTAAAAAGATTCAAGGGTCTGTAGATGCACAAGTAAAAAAGGCGAAACTACACTCATAATGATGTCTAATTTTATAAAATTCTTCTCTACCAAAGGATTCAGCCAATTATATATTCCTGAAATATACTTCCACCACTGCTTTCCTTCAGGCTCTGAAATTTCATTTAGGAAATGCAATAAGAGCAAGTAAATCCCAACTACGAGGGAGAGTTTCAGTATGTGCCCCCACCCCCCTGAAACTCTTCTCTCCCAAAGAACAAAGATTACTAAACCGAGTCTGTAAATGTTAGGCCGCTCTGAAGCGTAAACCCTAAGTAAAGCAACCCAAACCTATCACATAAAGCCAGACTCGATGGGTTCCAAGGCTGTAAATCTGTATGCGAGAAGACATCTTGTCCATCTTTCCCCCCAAAGAACAGCCGCTGGGTTCAAACAGCTGACCCTGTGGTTGGCAGCTTAATGCCTAGCCCACTAGGCCACCAGGGCTCTCGAATGGGATTTCTGAGACTGTAAAGACAACTTCATCCTTCTTTTGCAGAGCTGGTGGCTTTGAACCACGTGCCTTGTGGCTAGTAGCCTGACACCTGATGCACCAAGAACTAAGGGAAACCCACCGCCATCAAGTCAATTGACCCTGTGTGGTCCTCCCAGGTTGTAAATCTTAATGGAAAGAGATAGCCGCAACATTCTCCTTCAGAATGGCTGCTGGGTCCGAACCACTCATCATGCAGTCAGTCATCCAATGCTTTCCCAACAGTGTCACCACAGGTCCCTATGCACAGTGCCACCAAACCTCAATGTCTATATAAACACAGGCAGACAACGAAGAGCTTGAGATCTTTACCAACTACAAAACAGACATGTCTGTGTGTGTGTGTGTGTGTGTGTGTGTGTCTTTCTCTCTCTCTCTCTCTGCACAAAGAAAAGCTGATGAAGGAAGTTATCTCACTGAAGACTATATTCTACGGCAAGTCGGTTAATATCCCAAATGAAGTTTCTCGTGAGGAAAGCAAATGTGATGGTTAGGGACGATTTCGATCAGACACTCCCGGCCTGCCAATGAAATGGCAGTCTAATGACACCTCCTTGATATCATAAGTCATTTAAATGAGACCAAAAGAGACCAAGGAGAGTTGAGTTCTCTTTGGCCCTTGACCTTCTGCTGAAGCGGGGTCTTATGTCTGCTTCCTCCATTTCCTGTGGCCTTATCTGCTGATACTGAGCCATCCGTGGATGACGAAAGGTGAGATTCATTCAGCCAACTTTGGACCTCTGCGTCCACCAGCCTGTGCCCCCTGCAGACTCTGGTTCCTCAGTGTCCTGCTGCTTCCTGCTCATCGGCTTCCAGGTGTCAGGAGAAGCCTGACTTGAAGCGGAGTGGACTTACCTATTTCCACAATGGTGTGTGCCAATTCTTGATGTTAATCTCGTTCTATATATAACACATACAAGCGTCACTGCTGTGTTTCTCGGGGGAGTGTGAACGAATGTAGCATCTGAAGGCAGCATGCAGAACCTGCGGGGAGTTCCCCTGGGCAGGCTGCAAGAAGTTCGCTTCCCCCCACAGCACACATGCCACTTTCAGAAGTGAGGCCTTTGCCAGGTTCAAAGGAGGTGAGAAAGCCTTCCTTCCAAGGCTCTTCTGTGCTCTGAGGAGGACAGAGAGGCCCACTGACAGCCACGTCTGGATGACTGTGGTGCTCATTCCTCCATCTCGCCCTCTAGGTGGGCACACACCCTGTGCTAGGCTGGCTGGGTTGTTCTGGGAGAAAACAGGGGCTGCAGGGAACAAAGGAAGCTACTGGAGTCGCTGGAAGAAGCTTAAAGGGAACATCTTATGGCTTGGCCTAAGCTTCTGAAGACCTGACCAACACCAAGCACTATGAGAAAAGGAGGTACTGGTGTGGGCAATGTAACCCTTAAAAAGGGGGAGGAGATCAGTCAGCTCTCCCCTGACTACTCAAAAATCTGTCTGCAGGCAAATTTTCCCATGCTAAGCTACTGATGTCACCACCCCCAAGCACCTATGTCCATTCATCTGCAGTGCTCAGGGTGTTCACTATCTCCAAGTGCCAAAGAAAATGGAATTTTTTTTCTTTGAACATTCCGGTACAACCTCACTGATCGGTATCACGCCAGGCCCATCTCCCACGTTCTGCCTACCTACCAAGGAAAGTCTCGGGACTGTGCTTCAGTGGTGAGTGTTTTCCTTCCTCTCAATAGGAAACAACAAAAAAAGCCACTCCTGTTAGGCACAACTGATAAATTCTGCAGCAGTGCATTTTGTCTTCCTTGAATCCACAATCGACGCTCATGGACGCAGCTGTCCAGAGATCAAAAGATGTACGTTGCGTTAGGTTAATCGGCTGCAGAGACTCCTTAAGAGGACTGAAAAGCGAGGACGGAGGTGCACCTGACCCAAGCCGTGGTCTTCTCCGTGCACATGGACATGGGACACTGACTGAGTAAGGAAGACTGGAGAAGACCTGATGCATTTGAATTGTGGTGCCGCGGAAGAAGGCTGAGAGTGCCATGGACTGCTAAAAGGGCAAATCTACCTGCTTTGGAAGAAGTAAAACGGCCAGAGTGTTTTTCAGAGGCAAGGATGTCAAAACGTCCTCTTGGATACTTTGGACAGACTGTCAGGAGAGACCAGTCCCTGGAGGGAGAAAGACACCACGTTTGGTAGAATGGAGGTGCGGCGGGAAAGAGAGAAGCCTTCCTGCCTTCATGAGGAGGACAGCCTTGGCCATCCTAGGGGCGGGTCTACCCTGCTCTAACATTGCGCCATCATGAACCAGAATCCACGTAACGACACCAGGCTTCCATGACAGATATTCCTGGACTACGATCAAGTGTATGTATGGCTGGAAAAGACAAAAATCCTAGTTTCCACTTGAGCAAAAACTTTTCCAAGTGATGCTGAAATCATGTTACAAATACTCTCTCTCTCTCTCTCTCTCTCTCTCTCTCTCTCTCTCTCACACACACACACACACACACACATACACAGTAGAAGGTTAGAGCTATTTAGAACAGTAACTCAAGTTAATCTGATTGCTGTCTTGCTCAAGTAGGAACAAAACATATGCCTTTGGAAACCACAAGGATCCGACCAAGGTTCACGTGCACCACAAATACCATCTATTAAGTGTGTTGCTTGAATCTCTCTCTCTCCCTCTCTCTCTCTCTCACACACACACACACACACACACACACACGGGTTCTTTTTCAATTCTGGGTTGTTATTTTCGTTGGTTTTAGATGCTGAATGGTCTCAACATATGGACAGATTCCTCTATCGGTTTATAGATAGATTTGGGTGTGAATGGACACTTCCCTTCCTCCTTTTCCATATGGGCAGAGGATAGCTAGATCAGATTAAACAGAGATCGATAGAAATAAATATGTAAAATATCCAGAGATTGGATGGGGTGGCGGGTGATGCTGGAAAATTATTCCACTTCTACAGAGGCCATATCTCTTGTAAGTAGGACCAGCTGGAATAAAGTATTAACTTCAAAAACAATGTATAAAACTTCCTTACAACGGAGGCATCAGACTCATATTATGAGGTTTATCATCAGAATTTGGGGACACCTTTGGATTCGCACCCAGAAAACATATGTAAAATAACACACAGCCAATAAACATACTTTTTCAATGAAATTAGTCTTCTCAATAGGAGCTAGAACAAAAGACAGAATCCACTCCACAATCAGAAAGCATTTTGCCTTTTAGCCCCTGGGGAACTTTGGTACCCAAGGGACAGATATAGAGGGAATTCCTTTTGAGTTCAGGGAGGTGCAGGCAAGGCTAAACAGAAATATGCATTTGTATATCAATCCATAGGTACATTGTTTAGATATTTTTAGTTCCATTCATACACAAATGGAGGAATACAAGAATTCTTAAGATACCCCAATCTTTGTAAAGAGCGTTGATCGATTCTGTGTCAATGATCAGAGGTCTATAAGCAGCCTTCACCTTACAAATCTTGGAAGAAACATCCAATGCAATGGGGAGGATCATGGGAATTTGATCTGGTTTGAAAAAAAAGTGAGCAAAGGAAACGTTGACTTTTTGCTCAGTGACAAGGATGAGATTAGGTTCCAAGGACGGGGGATGAGGTTGGGGAGAAGAGAGACCCATTTTTGGTGGAATATGGTCTATATTATATGGGACAGTGGACAGATGATGAGCCTTTGATGGTAAGGCCTCATGATCCTACCGTGACATGAACAGGTGAAGCACAGGCATAAACCATGTAAAAGACACTTCTCTTGTTTGTGTGTCTAAATCTGTCAATGTTTCACTTATGGAAGTGCAGCCTATTGTTTGGGGCTTCAAATCCAGATAATGAGTAATTTCTTTCCACATCACCTGAACAATCACTTCCTGTCAGAATGCAGGGTTCATCATTTGCAAAATTCTTCTGGCTCCTGGTTTTGTACATACATATATTTATGCATACACACATAAGACAAATTGTTCGAAGCTTGTAAAGTATTCACGATAGCCAAAGCAGACCCCACAAAGACATAGGTATACACTCACTCAGTTTCTGTTCATTTTTTAAGAAGTGAAAAGGTGCATGCACACACACACACACACACATATATGCACACACATACACACCCATACCTTTTCAACCCTTAAAAACATGTAATCATGGAATACAGAGTCAAAAATCTTACAAAACCACTGTACAACCTGTTGGTGGGTATTTTAAAACAGATCTTTAAAGGACCTTTCACTAGGCCTGACTATAAGTAAGAAAAGCTTCGGCACAAATATGTTCCACTAAGACATGTGTCTTTGTCCTGAGAGCGTGGCCCTTCGACTCCCTTCAAATCTGGAATTGAGCCTGGCCATGGGGATCCCAGCAGCCAGAAGGTTGTGCTCCTCTGAACAGGCAACCACACAGGCATCTAAAACACAGCCTTTGTCCCCAAAGAAGGCATGGGAGGGGTATGAAGGAAGGGAACTTGGTGGAGAAGAAGTCAGGCAGGAAGTGGCAAGAAACACTGAGGGGTTTGCAGCTGGCATCTTGGAAGAAAGGGCAGATTAGATTAACTGTTGAATGTCAACTCAATGAGTTTGCTCTGTAAACGGTCACCCAATCACACTTAAACAAGAGGGCAAAAATACACCACACTATGTGTATCTTTGGACTATGCATCACAAAACACACGAAACACCAAATTATCAGCAAGTGACACACACACACACACACAGAGTGATGCCCGGATCCCTGAAGTGCCTGGCCATCTGAGAGCCACATGCCTTGAGAGAGATCTAAGGCAGCCCCAAATTAAACTAGATCCCATTTCTTTAAGGTCCAGAGCTGAAAAGGACTGCGGAGCGCGGGTGGTGAACCGGTCTCCCTTTGATCTCCCTCGTAACAAAAAAAGAGAACTGACATGCTCAAATGAAAAATCATTCCTAATGGATGACAGGAGGGCTAGTCTTTCTTTGAATTCTAGCTCTTGGTAGGGGGCGGGGGGAGTGTCGAAGTGGGAGGAGAGGCGAATGGGAGGGGGGAGAGACCCATGAAAAAAATAAATATCCTCTCAGAGTCCAACCACCTTTACAAGGGGACTGCACGACCAGGGAGGGAGGAGGAGCAGACGGTAAGGTGGGAGCAAAACCTCACGGGGCAAGTGAAAAAGGGAAGGGGGTCTCGATTTCTGCAAGCTCAGAGGGAGACAGTCTCTCATTTAAATCAGACAAAAGCCAAGAGCCCCGAGTCCGAGGCTGGTTAGTGGCCAAAGCACGACGAGGGCGCCACGCGTGCACCAGGTGCTGCTGGCGCTCTGGAGCGGGGCGGCCGGATCGCGGGCCCGCTTTCAAGCAACAACTTCCTTCCTCCTTTCGAAGACGCAAACATTGGGAGTCATAAAGGTGTCGGGGTGCTGCCTTTTAGCGTTCGCATGGAACTTGATTAAATGCGCTATTCACTGGGGACCTGGCCCAACTTACAGCGCCGGGAGAGGAATGTGAAGTTCTCGTTCAGTTTATGTGATTTCTAGGAATTTTTATAAGATTTGTGGCTGATATTTGCCACGTGTGACGCAACCCACCAGCAATGGCTTATTAAGCTGGGACTCTTTCAACAGAGTGAGTGAGTGAGTTGAGTAAGCACAATTACTCAATAAAATCAAAGGTTTGGCCCGCTGAACTGCGATTTTTTCAAAACAACAATTATGGACACATACGCAAAAGCAGTACTAATCATCATATCCTCACTCCCCTTGAGTTGATACCGACTCACAGGACCGTAACTCCTTACGGGACTGGCAGGGCAACTGGCCGCGCGTTGGGCGGAGGGAGGCGCATGGTAACAGATGTCCCCCGAGCAAGGGCTGGCCGCCTTCCGGTGGGTGGGGAAGATGCAGGGGTTCGCAGGCAAAAGGCACCTGAGCTGCCTGGCCAACCTGGCCTGAGGGGAGGCAACAGGGGGCAGACGCGAGAGGCGGCCCTTGTGTGCCCAGTGAAGCCAGGGCTCTTCCTGCAGGCGAGGGCGGGCGAGTGAGTCCCTGTAGGATGCCCGGGCTCAGCATGGATCACCGAGGTCCCTGTAAGCAAACCCACGTGGCACAGGGCAAGGACGTCTGGCGTGGTGCCCGCCGCACCATCAGGAGACTGCCTGATTGATGCCCAGAGCAACAGACTCGGCTGCCAGAGAGAGGAATGGGAACCAGCCGTGTCTGGAAAGCAGAGAGGGCCGGGCTTCCTATGCAGATGGCATCCTCCTCACCGAGAAAGGGAATGCCCGACTCCAATGGGCTGGCCTGTAAAGAAGAGAGGGCCGTTCCCCATCCTATAGTGGAAGATAATGAACTCCGCCCATGGACTTAGTCGCAGACTGGCAGCCAGAGCCGTAAGTACGGACGAGACTGTACAAGGAGGGTCCCGGGGAAGAGAAGGGAGGGAGGTGGCGCATAAGGATGCCATCTGTAAGCTGGACCTGGGAGACTCTGGTGTTTTGTTTTAATGAAACATCCATGCCTACCCTGCTTATCGAGAATCTCCCCGGCTACGTCGTTATATGAGCAGGTCTCTGTAGTCATGGGTGTGGGTGCAATGATCAGGATTTCAGTGACACGGGTTATTAAAACAAGTCTGCACGCAGATTACTAAAAAAGCAAAGGTGTCACTTGGAGGACTGGGTGGATAAGCACTGAGCCAGGGGAAGGTATCTTCCGTCTCCACATCTGCAGGCAGCAGCTGAACAATGAGGGTGGGAGGCCGAGTAAGAATGGACGGGCTGGAACGGCGGTGCTGTGGTTTGGATATGAGTATCCGCCTAAAGGGTAAAGAACATCTGTCTTGGAAAAAGTACAGTCCGAATACTTCTTAGAAGGGACTGTGGCAAAATGTGGTCTCGCGTTCTTCGGGCACGTCCTCGGGAAGAGGCCAGTCACTGGAGCAGGGTGTCCTGGTGCTTGGTAAAGTCGAACGTCAGCAGAAATGAACAAGGAGCTCGATGAGACCGGTTCACACCATGGGCTCAGACAGTGCCAGGACCCCCTGCCAGTGGCACAGGGCCAGGCAGCGCTTCCCTCTGCTGGGCATCAGAAGGGGTACAGGGGCACTTCACGACAACCCAGACCATGCCCCTCGAATGAGAGCCACAGTCAGTGAAAGCCTTCTTTGGCCCGCTGCCCCAAAACAAAGTCTAAGAAGGGGGCTCCAGAGAAGCGTCAATTTTCTGCAAAAAAAAAAGAAGGCCTCTGTTCCTGTCCTCGGCTGCCCGTCGTGATCAGAGTGGCTGTTTGAAGACGACACATCCCGTGTCTCTGAAAGCTGGATGTCTTGCCAACCGTTCTCAACAGACATCAACTGGGTCTGTGCTTCAACCGGTTTGGCAGACAAGAATCCAATCTACACGTATCTGGACAGGTGCCTCGATAAACATGCCACCGACCTTGGACATTCCATGTCAACAGCTCTGCTCCCCACCTGGGTAATGGTGTCTAACAGCTGTGCCCGAGCTGGGGGGTGCAGCAAACGGGCTAAGCATAGCTTGACTTTCTCAAGCCAGGGTTATTTTTCACACACTGAAAGATAAATTGCTAAAATTGCACGGGCACTTACACGTCTATTAAACTGTTTCCCATGGACACTCTTTAAGGCTATTCTGGGAATGGGGTGTCTGTGTCTACTGTCAGGAAATCAGAATCTATTTCAAGAGTCCTGGAAGAACTAAATTTGAGGTCTCGTAAGTGCGTTTCTACATGAAAACAAACAACCTGATTAAAAACAAACAAACAGACAAACATACCTGTCACACAGTTTTAAGATTTCACTCCAGTTTTCTTTTAAGGGCCCCATCTTACTAAAGAAATATCATAATGAACCCTAGAGTCAAACAAAGGCCCTTCCTTCTCCTTGTAGGAAGGGGGGCAAAAGCTTGAGGGCTGGGAGGCCCTGTCTTCCCATAAGGCATGACAGCCAGCTGGTCAGTGGTGCTCATGGCCTCAGACGGACACAGAACTCTGGGAGTACGGTGACTGAGGGAGACATCACGTTTTCTCTGTGAAGACGAGAGGAAGCGACATCCAGTCCTGCCTCCCTAGCTCATGTAAGTCCTTTGGAGTCTCGTGTGATGACTCGGTAATCACCCACTAACCCGAAATGTAAATCTTTTGAGTCTTCAGAGCTGCTGCAGGCTTCTGGCCTGGTCTGGTCGTGTCTTCTGGATGAACCCACCCTTACAGTCTTGCTCTCTTCTCAGTCAGGCCGAACGTGCATTGAGACCCGGGAACAGCCGGGTCGGTTCAGACTGTTTCTGTAAGGAACGACTCCATCCCTAACAGGTGTCATGCTTGTCTCTCTGGCCCTTTGCCAGGCAGGCCACCTGGTGGCATGGGACCTCCCCAGATTCACCAGCCCTCTGTGCCCGCCTCAGCCTGGCACCTAGAATGCTGTAGCCGCTCGCTCAACTCCTGCCCCAGAGGCCGCAGGCGCTCCGCAGCCTTCCTGGCTCCGGCGGCTCTCAATCTGGATGCCAAACACTCTTAAGAACCTACAGAACCTCTCTACCGTCCTCCCACTAAGGAATCTTGCTAGGTTTCGTCGCATTTGCCCCGAAGGACGAGACCCATCTCCAGCGCCTGAACAACGACCCACGCACCAGGCTTCCATCTGTAGACGTATCAACCTTCTAGAGCAGTGGTTCTCAACCTTCCTCAGGCCACAGCCCTTTAATACAGTTCTCCATGATGTGGTGACAGCCCACCACCACCCATAAAATTGCTTCATTGCTACTCCATCCCTGTGATGTTGCTATGGTTATGAATCGGGTGACCCCTTTGAAAAAGGGCTGTCCGACCCCCAAAGGGGTTGAGACCCACAGGGTGAGAACCGCTATTCCAGAGGGAATTTCATGATCCAGGAGTCTGACTCACCCTTGTAAGCCACAAAGCACTGGGGCGGCGGACTGCCGCTGGAGGTTAGGGCAGCACGGTGGGAAATGCGAGGAGCTGCGTCACCTGAGCTGCTGTCTGAGGGTGACTCATGTCACGTGGGGGTCATGAGCTCATCAGAGTGCTCGTTTGACTCTTGGTCCCCCACGTCAACAAAATGTATACCAGACTTCTTAAGTTTGGGTCACTAAGATGCAATCTGTATGAAAGAGCTTTAGAAGTTGCAAAATGCAAGCGCACACCAAAGAGCGTAATACGAGAAAGTTTTGTGCACTGTTTATGGGTAAAGGTGGAACCCAGATCATCTTTCTAAGGAGGCAAGGCTGCTGGAATCAAAAGACAAAGGCCCCCCGAGAAGTGTGCCCCCTGGCGAGGCTCCATCCCTTTAAGGTCCTGTGTGGCTTCAGCACGCTGAAGAGGGTGTGCTAACTAACGAAGGAGGAAACTACACCTTGAATGCATTTTTTGGTGAGCCTGATTTGGGTAGGCCAGGTTCTAACTTGTGTAAACTGATCATTATGCAACACACATATGCCAATGACATGGGCTAGCTTGTGTAGAACATGAAGTATTTCTTCTTGTGACTTCGTCCCCGAACACAGTGACATTCATTCCCACTGCCCAACTGCAAATGAGCTTTCAAATTCCGAATTCACGAAGAAACATGTCTTCTATGCACTCGCGCTCTCTCTCTCTCTCTCTCTCTCTCTCTCTCTCTCTCACACACACACACACACAGGGTCTGCATTGCTTCTGAAAAGCAGCAGCAGAGGGTAGGTGATACATGCCTACTCCCTACTTCATGGATACCCCATTCCCCAGGTCCCTTTAACCCAGATAATGAAAAGATGTACTATCACAGGGGTTCTCAACCCGTGGGTCTCGACCCCTTTGGAGGTCACCCGATTCAACAGAAGCAAAATTACGGTGATGAAGTAGCAACGAAAATAATTTTATGGTTGGGGGCCGTCACCATGAGAACCACTGATTGCTCTGCGCCACTAACCTGGGTCTCCTGCCTGCGTCCAGATCCAGGCCTCCGTCGGGCTGCAGATGAAGCAGCAGCTCTGCAGAAGGCTTCACGGAGGTCCCAGTGCCACCTCCGGAGCCCCAGGTTGCAGCGAGTGAGGTGGGCTTTCAGGGAGCCCTTTTGTGAAGGACCCAGAAGTAGCTGGATCCAAGAGAGGTTGGGAAAGGGGCTGCTGACGGTCCCCTGGAGGCGCACATGCTGTGCGGGAAAGGGGACTGGAAGTAGTTTGGGACTGGGAACTGCAGAAGTTGGCCAAGACCATGCAACCATGGGGTCCGTGTAGCACACAGGACAGCAGCAGGTGGCTAGGGGTGTGTGGCCATGGCAGCAAACCCTCACGAACTGTCTTGACCCAGCCTGAGCCAATCACTTGCTTCGAGTGCAGCCACCAGACTTGGGGTCCACTCAGGGGCCGGCCCTGAAGGCAGAGCCTTAGGAGGCAGGGGCTCAGCAGTGCAGAGAGTTGGAGCTCCTGGGATACCACTTCCTCCACCTCCTCCAAGCATAGCACCAAACTGTGGCACACAAACTGGTCTTTGGAACCTAGCCATGTCACTAAGTGAGGAGTGGGTGGAAGGCCGCCTCGCACGGCATGGCATGACTAAGCCAGAACAACAGCCAGCTGCAAGCTGGAAACAGAACAACAGTCTAAGCTGCAAACCCAGGGCCTGCGGATCACACAGAAAGAGACCGGGCCCACTGGACACACTGCGGGGGAAGAGTAGGGGGGAGGACGACATCACACTCTTATTTTCAGTTTTGAGAGCCACCAGAGCTTCCAGCAATCCCACCAACCTGGCAGGCCTGTAGCAAAGCCTGTGAAATAGCCAAATGCTGCTCCCAGGCTACGGTTTTGCCAACGAACACACACACTCCGTGAGAGTGACCCATGAGGGCCGGGCGGGAGAGCCGACATACCTTCTGAGACAAAGCAGGTGGGAGGCCAAAGATAGAGAGTGCAGGAGGGGCACAGGAGAGTAGCCCGGCGGTCTGTGCTGCTGGCTTGTCGGCAACGTACAGGCACGAAGACAAGCCAGGCACTACCCATCACTCTGCCCTGGCAAGAGGTGCTCAGGAGCCAACAGACCTTGGGGTCAATCGCTGCTGCCCGTGACCACTGCAGCTGTGGGCCCCAGCTGCACCCTTTAGTTGGGATGCATGAGCCAAGCTGATCACAGGGCCCTTCACAGCAAAGATAGATCAAATGCCAGAAGGATAGTGTCCCCAGTCAGGCTCATTATTACTTTCAGAAGAGAGCCGGCAGCCTGACTCAGCTAAACTTACAAAAGTTCGGGTCCCAAGAGCCTGCATCCACCCCTCAGGTCCAGCATCTGAAGAGCGTTAGACTAGACTGAAGCAGGCAGTGCAGCCCTAGGGAGCTGGCGCTGGAGCAATGCAGCAGATGCCGAGGTTTTTAAAAAAATTTTTTTTATTATTGGGGTCTGGGAGTGAGTCCTGAGTATTATTTTTTCTGAAAAGGGGGGGAATAGGCCAAATCAATGTGGGCAGCATTCATGGCATGGAGGGACTCCGGGCCAATCCATGCAGGCAGAGGGAGGCTGGTCTGAGGATGGGGGAGGACTGGAGCACACCCACAGCATCTCTGAGGAAAGCAGGGGAGGACTCACTGTGGAGGCTCCTCTCAGTGGGAGGGAAGAATGAGGGCGTCACAGGCAGAGGGCAGGTGCTTTTCCCAGGTGAGGATCCTGGCAAGCAGTCATGTGTCACGCTGGCCAAATGCCATTTATCAGGTAGTAAGTAAGCCATGGTACCCAACTCTAGGGGCGCCATGCCGACAGCCACCGTGCTCAGGGAGTTTCTTCCCACACTTCAACGCACAGCCAAATCCCCAGGGCCGGGTGAAAATAGAGATTCCGCTCCAAGAGGTCCAGGGGGAGCTGAGAAGTCTGCAGTTTCCCAGAGTGTCTGGGTAACACCAATGCTGCGGCTGTAAGAGTCACCGAAGCAAAGAAACAAACAAACAACAACAACCTCACTGTCCTGTGGGTGTCTAAGAGCCACCAGGGTCCTGTTCTTGGCAGCCCACCCCCCACCCCCCCTTAAGTGACAATTCTACCACCTGTCCCGGCAATGTGGGTCTGCACGGAGAGCGACCACGGCCTGAAATTAATGAGCTCCTTACTCCCCTTCGTGGTTCCTTATTTATTCCCCGTCTGCCCCACTGCAGCACTCTAAGAGAGGAGCGGCCTCTGGGTCGAACTCATCATCATAACCCTGGATCCTGAGACAGGATGTGGCTCAGAGCAGACACTGGATGAGCAGTGCTGGCTCTGGGAGGGACCACAGCGGCGGTTCTCAACAGGTGGGTCACGACCCCTCTGGGGACCCCCCCCACAACTCACTCACAGGGGTCAACTAAGACCGTAGGAAAACACATGTTTCCGATGGCCTTAGGAACTGAGACACGACGACTCCTCTGCCCACCTACAGGCGGGTCCGCCCACATGCAAAGACGCCCACATACAAGTACCCGGGATGAAGACCGCTGCCCCGTGCTACAAGACAAAACCTCATTTATTTGTCATGAGAAATAAATATTCCACAATCTATAATTACATATTGGTTTTTGTGATGAATCACTATGCTCCCTTTAGGTTCAATTGGTAACAATGAAAATGTATCCTGCATATCGCATATTTATACGACGATTCATAACAGTAGCAAAATTACAGTGATAAAGAAGCAAGGAAGATAATTGTAGGGCGGGGAGTTCGAAGACATGAAAAACTGCATGCAGGGGTCGCAGCATTAGGAAGGCTGAGGACGGCAGGGCTAAGGGAAGAACAGCTTGTGCCTACAGTCCCAGGCCAGAGCCTCCTTCACAGGCAAAGACAAGGAGTCGAGAATTCCTGCCAAGGGGCCAGGACGATAAAGAAGAGACAATACTGAACATCTTCTCAATTCCATTTGCGACACAAAATATGTGTGTATACATTTATGTATAACAAGTGCATATGTGCGTGTGTCTCTCACACACACAATGGATAACAAAAACTACTTTTCCACTTCGGCTTCCTTCGAATGCCACGCTGAACCTTCCGGGTGCGGGAGCACTTCAGAGAGAGGGAGGAGTTGCCTCCGGAGAGCCAGTAGGAGCCTGGCCATGTAATGGAAACTCTGCCAGGCCCCAGAAGACCTCAATGAAACAGCAATGGAGAAACTCCCGCAGCCCTGGGCGAGGTATTAACCCGTCCTCAGAATCCAATCACTCGCCAAGGCCGCTGGCAAAACTTCCCAAGGTCTCACGAAATTAGAAAAAGCACAAAATTGCAAGTGCGCGTTCCTGTGGCCGCAACAGAGTGAAGGCGGGGGATCCGGGGTCTCACGGAGCAGCATGCGCGAGCTTGTGCTCAGGCTGCAGAGAACCCCATCACCAGATATGTCTACAGGGGCATTCAAAGAGTGTGGGTTTCTTATAGCAGGATGTCACTTAAAGCGTTGGGGAGGCAGACAAGCCAGGCAAGCATTGACAGATTACCAGGTAAGCATGATGTGGTCCACACAGGCAACAGAGGGGAGAACGGTTCTGTCACGCACACGCGTGCACCCCTGCCTCAGCCTTGAAAGCCCGGTGCCAGGTGGAAGGAAGCCTGGGTACAGAAGGGAAGATGCTGCCCATTCTAGAGGAAGCAAGTCTACTGTGACAAAGGCAGGTGAGTGATGACAGGGGCCGGGACGAGGAGGGCAGCGGGGAGTCTAAAACTCAACCAACCAACCAATCTCCTTTCTGCTAGCAGAAAGCTAAACACACAAAATAAAATCGGAGGGAGTCTTCCCTCTGCCAAATTGTTCGCATCCACCCACACCACAATGGAGACCCCTGCAGATAGAGTCTACACTGGGTACATGATGCTGCCAGTGGACCTTGGGGAGGGGGCATACTGGGGAGGGGTTCAGGGTACAAGGACGTAGACACAGTGCCTGGGTGGATCCTCTCACTTCTCTAAACTTCCCACAGTCCTACCCGTCCTCCCCGTGTGGGTAAGGAAGCCACTCCGGTGGGGACAAGCTGGTGAAGCGCTCGTGGGGTTCTCGGCGTCGTGCCTGCGTGTGAAGCGTGTGCTCGGCCAGTACCAGGTATCCTTAGCATCACCTCTTCGCATGCGGGTCTGGCGTGCTGACCACCCACTATGTTGGAGGTGAAATACCAAGGGGGAGAAGCTTAAATCCCCTGTGGGCGAAAGCTCAGCGAAGGTACAGCAGTCAAAGCAGACAGCCCTCATCGATTTCCAGAAGACTGCACGAGAACACACGAGCTGAGGGGCACACAGGGGTGAGATGAGGGGGAAATGCCAAGAAGGGTCACCACGGTGGGGACAGAGAGGCCGGCCCGCTGGCCAGTCATGGCGGCATATTTCTGCCCTGGCGGCTAAGCTGCCCTTCCTTTCAATGCCTACTGACCTACGGAGGGCCTGAAACCAGTCTCATTCACACCACGGGGAGCTGCGAACCACGATCTGAAGAGCTGGTCAGTAACTGGACACACTTGGAAGGCTGGGCAGCGCCGGCGATAATAAAATCCAACATCCATGGGGGAATGTGGGTCATCACTCTGCCTGCTTCTCCAGGGGGCCCTGATGAAACGGGCCGGAGTTATCCTTGACGCAGGTGTCACACCACTGGGGCAGCGAGCGCAGGGTGTCGTCCCCTGGACCCCGGCCCACTGCAAGCACGGACGGCTCTGCGACTGGGCTGTCGGGACAGGCCGCTCCCACTGCCAAGGAGACTGGCGCTGCTCGGGCATGGTGGCAGTTACTGACGCAGGCTGTTTGGAAGCCGTGCGATTTCGTGAATCACCAGCAATTGTTTCAGCAAGTAATTAAACGATGGAGGCAAGACCTGTGATTTTCCAGGCTTTTCAACAGAACCATCATCGCAGAATTCCAAGTGCCATTTCACCGCGTTCCTGCTTGACACGCTGGCAACGCTGATGTTGTTGTCGCTCATCCAGTTGTGCTGTTTATAAAATACTAGATTACGGCCTTTACAGAAATTATATGCTGCTCCACGGCTTCGAGGGGGAGGAGAAGTCTGAAGGAGGAGCCCGGGGCCTGGAAAAGTATGGGACGAGGAGTGGACCTGGGGTGGCTGGGTCCTTTGGTGTGCACGGCTATCTTTGGTTTAATAACAACTCAAAATGCCCTATTTTAAGGCCTGAAGTACTAAAATAACTGGACTATTGTTCTTATAACCTTTTCCAAACCGAAGAATGCATTATATAAATTTCACAATTCCCCTAAGTGCCTTTAAAATTACAAGCAATTTAGTCTATGATTCATGTACCATACTGACTGCATGCAATTTTTTCTTTGTGCTTCGCATCTCAATTATATCTTAATATTATGGGGGCTGAAATGCATTAAATAAATCATATTTCACAGACTCCTGGTAAAGTAGTAATACTTACATGCATTTTAGACGAAATTGGCCTGCATTATAAATGTATTCATAATGTCATTACCTCTCTTCCCCCACCGACGGAAGTGTTAGGCAGCAGTGCCTATTCGAGGAAACCCAGCACCGCTGCTAGCAAAGCTCATGCCCTGGTGCTGCGGCTGGCAATTAGCTGTGTTAGTTAAGACAAGCCAGCGTTTATAAACAGCCATTTACCCAAGCTATAAACCGACTCGTGTAATTAGTAAAACATTGTTGCTGATTAAGATTTAATGCGGTGGCGGGAATTCCTCCTGCCTGTGAGACAACAGCCCACGGAACGGTTTCGGGTTTGTCAAAGGGCGCTGCCTTCTCCAAGCACCTTCGGACCAAAGGTGATTCACTTCCAAATATATTGCCTGGAGAGAAGCCCACTCACCACCAGTGCTGATGGGCAAACCTCCACCCAAACGCCATGAGGGCTCTGCCGTGAGCGGAAGCGGGGCTTGTGGAGGAAGGGCTGGGTGAGGACTTCGGTCAAGGGCAGTGGAGAGGAGCCTGAGGCCCCTCGTGGTGCCCGAGAGGGTGGGCGCTGCTCCAGAAGCAAAGGCACACCCACGAAGACGGCCTGTCCAAGGGGCTGACGTCGACTGGACATAATTCCCACGAGTCAAGTCCAGGAAAAGCGAGCAACCAAGGTGAGCCAAGGGGACTGGCGATGGTTCACGGGGGAATTTCTACTCTTACCTGGCTCCATCTCTCCCCCAAACTTTCTGGAGCCCCTAGTGAGGCAGTATTGAACTGCGAGTTTTAGAAAGATCTGCACAGGATCAAAGGGACAACAGCAGACCAAAGACGGGGCGGGAACCCTGAGGGGCAATGGCGGCCTAAGAGTCAGGGCTGCTAACTGCAAGGTCAGGAATTTGACCCCACCCGCTGCACAGCAGGAGCAAGGCTGTTCCCCAAATGAGTTACCCATCTCTGAAACTCAGGGGTCGTTCTGCAACCTGTAAGGAGACCGTGAGTTTGGCTTCTTTCTTTTTCCTTTTTGGTAAGGGGCAATGGGTTGATGTTCATGGGGGCGGAACAACTCAGGGAGGAGGGTGACCAGGGGTGCACATCTCAAAGCATGCCATGCCAGGACCTCCTTGTAGATGAAAAGGCAGAAAGGGCTGAATAGGTGAAATGGTCTGTGGTGTATGTTCTCAATAACAACAAAACCCAACCTTAGAAGTGAGCTCAAAATAATCTCTACGCCCCCCGAGGGAGGCACAGAAAGGCATTCTATAAAATGGCAGGGTCAAAATTCTCAGCACATGCCTTCAGCGATTTTTTGGAGACAAGCGGGGCATCGTGATGGTTGTCTTTCCAGTGATCACCTAAGAGTTTGTAGTCCTTTTCACTTGCATCCTTCCGACCAACTTAAAGGGCCCTTAAAATAGCAATGTTTGTGTGATGTGCGTGAAGGCCTCCCAAGCGGGCTGGTTTCTCCTTGCTCGACAGAGGGGCCCCTGCGCGTTTCTGGCAGCGTGGACGGCACTCGCCACCAGGAATGGCACTCTTCCCACTTCCTGTCTGTGCTTTCGGTTGCCGCTGGCCCTTCTTTCCTGCCCACCCCTCTCTTCTGGGCTTCCTGTGTCCCGGGAAAATGCTGCCCTTTCCTGATCTCCCAGCGTCAATGGTTCCTCTGAGGAGTGGGTGCCTGCCTGGGGCTACTGTTCACAGCACAGCCTGTCTACAGGTGGGCTGGGAGCTCAGCCAGTGCGGCCGTGTTTAGTTCCAGGCCTGCAGAGTGACGCAGGGCCAGCCTCTCGAGAAGCTACTGGGCTCCCTCGGACCAGGAGGCCTGTTTGCTCTTGTTATTTTGCACTGTGTTCCACGTTTTGCTCCCACTCCGCCCACAACCGCCTATTCCTGCAATTCCTCTCGGACTGGTCAGCAGCGGTAACTGGACACCATCAAGTTTTGCTGATCTCGGGGGCTAGAGCCTGAGGTTCAGGCGGCCCGTTTTTCCTGGGAACCAATCGTTTGCATGCAATTTTCTTCCTTTTTTTTTTTTTTTTTTAACTCCGGAGAGAGACCGAGAGTAACAAGTTAGAGGGCAAGCTTTTTTATTTTTTTAAATCAAAGTTCTTTTTCATGTTTGTTTATCTATTTACTTATTATTTATTTATTTTTGGGCATCACTGCCCTCTGGTGGGAGTGGGAGGCCCAGCCTTGCTCCTGGATTTGAACTGCCAAGCCCCTGGGGGCTGCCGTCTACGCCACGACGTCACCGGGGTTCAGCCTGAGGGCAAGCTTTTAAGATCCTGGTCCCTACTCCCAAAAGTAGAATGGAGACCATGGCCGTGGGTGGATGACATCGTGCCAAGAGGCCAGGACGTCCCCAGCAGAGCATGGCCCTGGGCCTCGGGCCCAGGAACTCCTTCCCACAGGGTCTGTGCCTCTGTTTGCTTTACCACCCACATGGGTATGTTCACAGCAGGCATGAATGCTTATAGAAATACTGACTGCTGAACCTAATTGTGGCTGCGCATCCCTCCCCTCTGCCTCCTCCTTGCCCACATTCCCACCTGCAGACTGCTGTCTAATTCTGATCATGCAGGCAGGAGGATGCGTGACCGTGGGACCCTTGCCGCCCGTGATCCAGAGCCCCTGCGAGTCTTCCTGTCCTTGAGGGACGGTGCGGGCCGCCTCCACACTGCATGCTGCCTCTCCCTGCACTCCGAGTGGTTTTCCCTGCTCCACACTCTACCTTAGTAACCACCAGAGGATCTTTTCTCCCCATGTGCAGCCCTTTCCTGGTATCTTTCTAAGGCGGGACTCAAACAATACTTGTCCTTGAAAGTACCTTTGTGCACCTCATCTCCCACGCTCCTGTGGTGGTCACGATCACTCTCTGAAGTGGGTATCTTAGCCGTTAATCTCCTCCACTTCACAGAAGGAGATGAGGGTCGAGGATGTCCGATGAGTTACCTGGGACGTAAAGCTCATGAGAACACCGAGGCGCCTGACTCCGAAGTCAGTCTTCATTCTCGCTGATAGGTGGCAGGGGAGAGAGAGCCACATGTTTTCAGATTCAGGTGAAGACTCTGAGCGACTCGTCAAGCAGTGAGTGAAATAAACACGATGCCCAATCTGAAGGTGGATTTTGTTCCTGAAGGAGGCTTGTCATTTGGGTCTGGAGAGTCTGTTTTCAGATGGAAAGATGCTTCTTCCCCCTTTCTTACCTGATTCATGAGATGGCAGAGCACGGTCCTAAGATCTTGACAATCTCATGGAGACATGAGAGGATACACAGGATGGAAGCGGGAAGGCAGCCCCCCTGCCCACTGTCCTCTCGTGCCCAAGGAGGAGGAGGAAAAGGTGTCCACGGATGGAGGCTGAAATCAGGGCCTAACGGCGAGGATGGCAGGAGTGTCCTAATGAGGAGCTGGGGCTGGGAGGCCTCAGGACAAGCATGCCTGGGGTGGGGGTGAGGTGGGGGGCTCAGAGGAGAGGGCCGTGTGTGTACACCTGTGCCCGTGAGCCCATGGCTGGGAGGCCTGGAGTAGGTGTGTGTACACAGAGTGCCTGAGTGTGAGTGTACGTGAGAGTGAGGGGATGTGAGCGTGAATATGAATAGGTGTATGAGTGAATGCGTGCGTGCAAAAGTGCGAGGACGCACATCTGTACTGTGTGAGGGAAGGATGAGTGACCGTGTGAGTATCGGAGTATACAAGTAAGTGATGATCACGTGAGTGTGCATGTATGAGTGGCCGTGTGTGTTTTATGGAGTGTGTGTGTGTGTGTGTGTGTGTGTGTAAGGGAAGGAGGGGGCTGGGGGAAGCAGGTCAGTCCCCTTGCAGTGTCCTGCTGACCTCGAGTGGAGGGGACAGAGTATTAGCTGAGGTGGCGGGGAGAGAGAGATATACCCCAACAGCCTGACCCCTTCACTGGCTAAGAAGGGCACGCAGCCAGTGAAGCTGCCCTGTTTTCAATCCAAGGAGCTATTGAGGGCGTCTGTTTACTAAAGACCCCTTTGAAGAAATGGAAGTGTGACGCAAGCAAGCAAGAAGGTGCACTGAGGCACAAATGTCAAGAGTCTGGCTAAGAACCTTGCGATTGTGCACTCATCAGGAACTCGGGAGCTAGTGGTACCCAGAGCCTTCCTGATGCAAGAGGACAATCGAGGACGTGGTAGCGCCGTTTATGGTAATTGCCATCACGCTACCTTCCTTGGTTCAAGCGGTTTAATCCAAACTTCCTTTCCCCGGAGCCCACCAACCCATCAACAGCTCCTATGGGCCTACTGTCTTGGGAGTCAAACTCCCAGGTCTGCAGCTCCCGAAAAGCATCACGTGGAAAATTACCTCCATGAAGACGCTCGCTCTCTAGAAGGTGTGAGTGATAGGAGGCAAAAAAAAAAAAAAAAAAAATCATACATTTGTCACTCCCATTAGCAATATTAGTGCTAATGAGAAAGTACATGAACAAGAACATACACCTCCTAATTTGAATGTGTTACAAATAAAGACTAGATTAGTCACAGCTACTCAGATTAAATTCTAGCACTTAACACCGAAATGCTACATGAGGCAACGCTTATGGTGGGTTTGCAGTACAATTTCAGCTAATTACAGTGTTCGAACCATTTAGCACCTCTCAGTGCAGGGAAGGTAGACGCGTTTGCCTGTGTGCGCGGCAGGCTGCTCAGGTTTTAGGTGTAACCTGTCGTCCCTGGGAAATCCAGTGCTCGGTTTCCCATTGGCCCTTCGCCCTCTCCCAGGTCCCGTGGTTCAGGGTGTGGCCCCGTCCAGGCAGCTGGCTAAGAGCAGGGAAGAAGTGTGCCCACGGTCTGCTGCTGCAGTCCCGATGCTCTCCCTATGTTCTGTCGTGCCTCTTCCTTCAACACAGATTTTCAGCATGCATTTCTGCATCCCCAGCATGCCAGCATCAGCCAGTCAAACTCCACTGCCCTAAGATGCTATAACATCTCCCCAAAACTGGGGGTGGGGGAGAGGGAGATAGTCAACCTGGTTAAGACATAGGCGGCGGTGGGGGTGGGGGTGAGGGTGGGGTGCTGTGTTTAAAAAATGTTAATGGGAAAAATGAAATTTAATGACCATGAAGTTTTCCCAAGGGCCTTTGGGCACCCCTGCCTCTCTATCTCCCAGGCATCAGGAGGTTCTCTGGATTAGAAACAGCCCCTGTCAATCAAACTCCCTACCATCGAATCAACCGCGACTCAGAGTGAAGCTCCAGGACAGGGTAGAACTGGGCCCTGTGAGCGCAGGGGCTGTCACTCTTTATGGGACTAAAGAGCCCTGTCTTTCTCTCTTGGGGTGGAGCTCAGTGTGATGCCCACAGGAGTCTAACATGGTCCTTTCTGACCCCATCGTGCCCCGCCCCCTCCCCATGCTTCTCCAGCTGCCCCTCCACCAAGTGGGT
>PVJH01033599.1:0-21451 GCA_004026705.1 Nesogale talazaci | reverse complement strand
GCACCTGGAGAGCAGAGGGCAGCTTCCACAGTGGGCCCCCACCCACCTTTCACACTGGCTCACCTGTCAGCCCAGGCCTGGGACTTGGTCATTGGCTGTGTCTCGCCTTTCTTCCTTCCTTCCTTCCTTCCTTCCTTCCTTCCTTCCTTCCTTCCTTCCTTCCTTCCTTCCGTTATCATCCCCGGCTCTGTTTTGGGGCTTCCAAAAACTTACATAGCTCAAAGGAGACCCGAGTATTTTTGTCCTTTCTGACTGAAGCCCGACCCAGGCCGCTGGTTTACCAGCTGAGAACCAATGGGCCCGTGGAAGCAAGCGATCCATTGGCGGTCAATAAGCGAGTTTCAGAAAGCCCCGGGGAACAACTCCAGCAGGAATGACAGAGGGTCCGGGTGGCAGATGGGAAAACTTGAATTCAGGCCAAACTGGGAAGCAGCCCAGCTCTGTGCTGAGGGGTGTGCCAGCCGGCCAGTCCCTCCTTTCAGGCAGGGCCGCAGGGATGGGGGAGTAGGGATGGCTGTGTTCACGCATGTGTGTGGATTCCATGACTAGGGGACATGGTTCGTGGAGTTCCAGGAGGGAGCGAAGCTCAGTGCTGGGGAGCTGGGGCTCCTGGGGTCCTGGGACCTAGAGAGAGAGGTCTGGCCTCCCACAGGGACAGCATGGGAGGCAGAAAGAGCAGAGTTTCTTCTCCAGCAGCTTTGGCTGGGTGAGCTGGTTGTCCCCGTTTTCGTGTGCTCTCAGCGCCTGTCTCGCGGGGCGCTCTCAGGACCAAGGGCGTGGGATAGACTGGGGAGGAGGAGGAGTGCTCCTGATTTGCAGACTCCCCAGGTGGGGCAAACCGCTACCTGCCGAAAAGTTGGCAGTTTGAATCCACCACAAGTGGCTTTGAAGAGTGGCTGCCCCCAGGTCCTGGCCTGCCTCCCCTGGGGTTTAGTTCTCAGCACACACAGCCTGCATTGAATCAAAAAGGACTTGAGGGCGGGTGACGGTCCCAGAAGTCGCCTGCTATGTCCCTGGGCTCACATCATCCCTGTCCACATGGAGGGATGAGCTGTGGCCCAGAAAGGGCTGCAGGACAAAGCCGCCCTCTTGAGGCTGGCCATGCTGGCAGCCAGAGGCTGGCATGTGGCGGGGGCACGCAGGGCCTAGCAGAACAGAACAGTGTCCGATACAGAAGGAGGTCTCAGGGTACGCGTTCTGGTGTAGAAGATACCTGGACATGCCTCGTGTCAAGACACACTGTGAGAGGGCAAGGCCTCTTAGCCTGTGCCCTGGACGTGACCCGCTGACCTCATACAGTACCATGACCAGTCAAGGCCAACCCAAGACATCAGTTTGGGATCTGGGACAAAGACTGGAGTTCCGCAAGGAGACGGAGGGCTGTTAGAACCACTGAGAGCCACGGGCCCCCGAGGTCAGGGCTGAGGAAATCAGGCAGTGCCCACTGTGCTAGCCTCCAAGACTCACACAACAGATGCGCCAGGGTTGAAAAGCTAGACAATGTCCTTGCTGGACCTGCAGTGCGGTTAAGCTGTATCAGGGCAGGCTCATACCTCAAGGCTGCGGTCGGGCTGGGAGCCCGGGCGCCACGGAGGCACAACTCTGAGTACTCTTTGCCATATGCAGCAATGGAGGGGGGCAGATACGCCCTCCTCTGGCTCCTGCACTGTCCTGAGACCAGGCTCCGTGGTCCATCCCTCCTTCACTGCGCTGACACCAGCCATTCCTCCCTCGCCACTCTGCTGCCTGCGAGAGTTTGTTGATGTGGCTACGGGGAACCACAGACAGTACTCACACTCAGGGGGGTGATCCGGGAAGCCAGCAGGTTCCCACGTGTCAGGATCAGTAGCCAGAAAGGATCCGCCCTTGGTCTCCTCAGCCTGCAACCGAGCCGCTCCCTGCCACATGTTGGCTTCTAAGCCAGATGCTAGCCAAGGCCCTCTCCAGTGCTCAGTCTCTCGACCGGGTGGCTGTCCCTTGGTCTTTACCTCAAGGGGCTCAGAAGCCAGCTCCCTGCCACTGTCCCACAGTTCCATAGTCTCAGGCCAGAGGAGGAGAAGGTTCCTGCAGTCTGGGGGCCCTGCTGGGTTTCCGTGCCACGGTCTGATGCCGCTGGTCTTGGTGGCCTGTTCCAACACTTCACGTCCGAGATCTTGAGCATGCTCTTCCGTGGTCCGTGGGGTCACGCCTTCTCTTCAAAGAGACCTCCTCTCCGTAGCAGGAGAGGGGCAGGGGGAACGCACCAGTCCCTCGTTCCTGTTGTCCTCGCCCCGTTTGCACGGGCCCACCAGTCGTTTGAGGGGAGTTGCAGAGACTTGACTTGACTCCTGTCAAGTCATTGTCGACTCACGGTGACCCTACTGGACAACTGCCTCGGTGAGTTGCTGGGTCTGTAACCACTATGCCAGCAGGCCCCCTGCGGAGACTCCTATGTAAGACATTTCACTCCATCACCATGCGCCCCCTTCCCATCTCCCTCCTTCTCTTTCCTCAGTGTTGCTTCCTTCCCAGTATAATTGTTTTTCTCCTTACCCAGCACGGCCACTCATCTTTTATTGTTCTTATTTTATTTGTCTTGTAGGTGTAAGCTTCTCTTATTAATCCCCTCAAAGCATTTTGGGATGCAGATAGAGAGAAAATGGGGGGGAAAATGAGGAAGCAAGGAGGGAGGGAGAGGGGGAGAGAAAGAAAGAGAGAGACGAAAAAAAATACTTTATAGAAAAATTGCCTAGAGAAGATGGGCTTTCAGTTTGGGGATGTTTTGTTCATTTCCCTAAAAGATATATTCCTTTGTTTGTTTGTTTGTTTTGTTTTGGGGGCATCACTGCCTCTGGTGGTCATGGCAGCTACCCAGCGCAGCTCCTGAGAGCTGCCTCTGGATTTGAACTGCCAAGCCCGTAGGCCACAGTCCCACACTCAACCCCTTATGCCACTGGGGCTCAGCACCAAGATATATTTCTTAAGAAATAGATTTATGAGCTGAGCCCTGTGGCGTAGAGGTTGTGCACAGACTGCGGCCCACTGGGATGGAGGTTCAATTCCAGCAGCGGCTCCACAGGAACAAAGGCTGGGCCTCTTACTCCCACCACCAGAGGGCAGTGATGTTCCCCCCAAAAGAAATAGATTTATGCTTACTAAAGAAAATGCAATCTGTTTTTAAAAAAAAAAAAAAGACAGAAAGAAATGGACCATACTTGGCTCATGCAGACAGCCACCGCTAGTATTTTGCTATATATCATTCTATTTTTTCTGTTAGTATGCATTATTTTTGTATATGTATTTATGCTATAAATGATAGTTTCCTTAGTTAACACTATCATTTATAACATGCACACTTCTCTACGATGCTACATATTCTTTATAAACACGGTACATCAAACTGTTTTCGGTAACACCCTGATTTTACATTGTTAGAGATAAAGCACCAATGACCATCTTTGTCTGTGAACGTTCTTCTCGAGGTTATTGCCTTGAGAAAGATTCAGAACTAAACTTGGGAAGAGAGGGTATGTGGGTGTGTTCATTAGCCCGAGACATGTCTTCCCCATACCTGCTCGGAAATCAGAGGAATCATTTTCGCAGTCTTTGGCTATCATTGGGGACATGGTCTTCCAGCGACTTATCTGTCGTTAAAGGCCAGCCAATAATGACCCTATGCGCAACAGCGCCAGACAGTGCCGTCTCGCAATCATTGCCAGGTGTGAGCTCGTGGACACAGCGTCTGTGCCCCTTCCTCTCCAGGAGCGCCTTTCTTTTTTCCCTTCGACCCTCTCCGTTACCAAGCACGATGCTCTTCTCCAGGAACCGGCCCTTCCTGCGAACGGGCACAAAGTGCCTCAGCCTAAGACGCCGCCTCCTTGATTTTCAAGTGAGACCGTTTTCGTTGTGCTTCTTCCAAGACAGATGTGTTCCTTCTCATGCTCATCTCCAGCTCAGTCTTCGTCAACACTGTCATTCAACGTTACCGGCTCGTCTGGGGTCTTCCTCAATCACTGCCCACCTCTCACCTGCAGAGGAGGGCATCGAAAGAAAGTACCTCCTTGAATCCAGCACTTGGCCTTCAAAGTGACATCTTTGCTTTCGAACCCTTCAAGGAGGTCTCCTGCAGCAGGTGTGCCCAATACAGTATGCTTGAGTTCTTACTGCTGTGGTCTCAATAGTGACTCATCTACTGGGCCTGAGATGCCCTGTGAACCTCAGGCTGACCTGTCTGCTTGGCCTCCTCAGGGCTGCCTCTGGGCCTGCCGCTATTCCTGGAGCCTGGTGAGGTGCTTATGTCCTGTACTGCCTGTCCTGTCCCGTTGCACCCTGCCTCTGCCCAGCTGTGCTCTCAGACAAGTCCTTCATCCAGCTTGGCGGCCTTCAGTTCCAAGGCAGGCGGGGCCAGTTTTCCACTCAGTAAGGCGAGCCAGGGGAGTCAGCCAGTGGAGAAGTTATACTGCCTTTTTGTGAAAGAGAGGAGGATCATCTGTAAAGATGTCAGGCCATTCAAAAATGTTGCTGCCCAGGACTTAGGATTTAATATCCTGGGACGAAGTTTGTGTTCTGGCAAAAGAAAGAACTTGACAGTGGCTTTCCCAACTTGACTCCCAACGGTCCCTGGTGCCTCACTGAGCTTGAATTTTATTATTATTGTTATTATTTTTTGAAAAATACTTTTCCTCTGAAGTTATGAAACTTGGAAGCTGTTGTGGTGATCAGGTTCTGTGGCTATCTCACCAGGCTTCTCAGAGCAGAGTTCTCTTATGGGGACGGAGGCTCGGCTTGAAGTTCAGTGCTGAGCTGGGTGGAGGACACACCCAAGGGAACAGCTGTCGAGTGATGGCTGAAACCCAACCTCTCTGATGACAGGGCTGGATTCTTTGGAACTGTGGTCAAGAGGAACAAGCCAGCTCATTTTCAGAGATGAGAGTCAGCAGGAGACACTGAACAGCCTTGGCTGTTCCCAAACCGAAGAACATTTGACTTGTTCTGTAAAACCCCATAGCCTGTGTGCATGTTTATTTATCAATGCCATTATTCAAAGCAACCTTTTTGGCAAAGAAACAAATGACTTTGTGGGTTTGGACTCCCTTGGAACATCTTGTCAAACTCCATGGGCATAAGTGTTTTCAATGCTTTGAACTGATTCGAGCTGAGAGAGACCTGGAATGAAGTGGTCTGTGGACAAGGCGATCTGAAAACATGAAAGCTAAGCATATGCGTGGAGTTGATGAGTCAAGAGAAGGATTTTAGTCAGCGCGATCCGTGTTTACAACCTACCTACTGTGTGCCACAGGTGGTGCTGGACGCTGGAGGACACACAGAGATATATGTGTAAGGCCGGCTATCCTGCCTGGAGTTGAGTTTGGGAAAGACGCAATATGCCCAATCCTGGTAGCAGTAGGAACAGATCTGATCAGGGAGATGGATGAAGACATTTGAGCTGGGACTGAAGAGTGAGTACAATCGGGGTGCTTAGAGGTGTGAGGGAACAATCTCGAAGGCAAGAGTATGATCAACGGGATGGAGATCTTTGGTGCTCCTGGGGAGAGCAGCGTGTGTGACTGCGGGGTGGAGGCACAGGCCAATTTGGAAAGGAAACGTTCTCAGATTGTGGAGGGCTTTGCTGTTCATCCTATGGAGTTTGCACTTCATTTTGCTGACAACTGGGGCCCATGCTGACAACTGGAGCCCTTCAAATATTGATTACATTAAAAATCTTAAATAATCACACAGACGTATAAGGTCGAGTCCAGACAGTATTGCTACAAAATCATAGAAGCTTTTACTAAATAAAAGTATCAAAATATGAAGTTATTGTTTCTTGACACACCATACAGATTGGTCTAGGCACTTCTGTAGTTGGCGTTTTTAATTCTTCAATCCTTCTCCAAAGTATTCTGCACCTTGTTACACCAAAGCAAAATTATAGTTGGGGCATCCTTGAGAGAGAAACTCAAATCATTTTCAATCTGATTGGAGTTCAGGGAACAAAAAAAAAAAAGTCTGAAACAGAACTTGCCAAACAAGGATTTTGATGGAGATGTTGTCTTTTTCAAATAAGCCTTAAGGACCAAGTTCTAGTTCAAAGCTGGATGTAAGAGCTTGCATTGCTGTTTCACATTTGTTGCTGCTGTTTGTATTCCTTTGCCGAGTCTCAACCATCATCAACTTTCTGACAGGCATCCGGGGAGCGCTTCAGCTTCCTGGTCAAGACCGAATCAGAGGCCTTGGACACCACCAACAATAGAATAGATCTGTTTTCTTCTGTCTTTTTCCATGACCATACCTTCTGCTTCACCTTGAATTATAAGCAAAATATGGAAAAACGCACAAAATTAAGTGATTTGAGGTTGCTTATCTAGGCATAATACAGGACACAGTACTGGGTATTTTTGGTAAAGAAAATGAATTTTTTGCAGTTTGTTTCCACTGAAATAGAATGTGAATTTTGTTTATTTAAAACAAAAATGAAAGGTCTGAAAAAGCAAGGCATGGTCGTGTGGATAGGATAAGGTTTCCCAATGAGATTCTTGTAAGAATGGACAAGTGCATGGACAAGTGAATGGACAAGAATGGACAAGTGCATTGTCATGATGGAAAAAAGAATTTGGTGGTACGACTTTCCTGTTTTTTTCTCACCAAGGTAGCTTTCCAATTTTTAAGAACTTCTTCCTAAAACAGCCCTCGTGATTGTCAAGTGGCCTTTGAGAAAATCTATCACGGGGATCTCTTTGGTGACACCCCCCCAAAAGATGTCATCACCTGTGAGCTGATTTCTCTGCCCTGACTTGCACTGGTCCAGCAGACCGCCTGGAAAGGCACTGCTCTGACTGGAGGTTGTTGTTGCTGTTCTTTAGGGCACCCTAACAAGACCGAGATAAGTGTGTCACCAAGTGTCTGCAGCCATCCACTGATCTCACAGACAGGTTTCAACACTTGACAACAAAACAAACAAATAAACAAACGAATCCAGAAAACAGCATAGGAATGAACTAGAACTTCCCCTCCCCCATTAGCAGTACACTTTTTCTTTCCCTACAAACACATGCTTATTGAAAGAGATTTAAAGTATATCAAATTGCGAATTGGAGCCGACTGAATGCAAACTCATAAAAACAGTCTATAACAGCAGTGTGGGCTCAAACGACTCTTTCACAGGGGTCGCCTACGACCATCAGAAAACACATCTTTCCAATGGTCCTAGGAACCGAGACACCACTTCTCTCTCCATCTCCAGGCGGGTCGAACCACGTGCAGATACACCCACTACCAGTACCCAGCGTGAAGACTGTTACCCCATGAAGCATGCTACCCCATGCTTCAAGACAAAATTTCATTTATTTGTCATTAGAAATAAATATTTCACAATAGAGCATGGCATATGGCTTTTGTGGTGAATCAATATGCTTTAATTATGTGTACATGGCGATTCATAGCAGCAGCATAAAGACAGCGATGAAGTAGCAGCGGCAATTATGTCATGGTTGGGGGTCCCCGCCGCGTGAGGCACTGCATGACGGGGGGGTGGCGGCCTGAGGAAGGGCGAGAGGCACTGGTCTCTGGAGCCCCGCGATGATACAAAGGGCTCACGTGCTTGGCTCTATGAGAGGCTGGTGGTGCCAGTGCCCTTAGAAATGTCCAGACAGAACGGCCTGGGGATCAATCGCCTTCCCCAAACGAGCCGGGGGAACCCACGAGCGCGCACGTCCACTCTGCGATGACCCCGGAGCAGCTGGCACTGGTTCAAAGCTCCTTCTCAGAGGGTCCCACCACTAACCCCCATGGAAGGACCCCTACATCGATGTCCGTAGACGGAGCTCTGGACCGGCGGTGGAGGGTGCATTGGCTTGCTAATCCTAAGGTCATTCGTTTGAAGCCACCAGCCACCCCACAGAAGAAAGATGGGGCTTTCTGGTCCCAGGGGGATTTGTACAGGGGCGCAGGGACAGTTCTACTCTGTCTTGCCCCGAGGAGTGTGGAGGTGCTATCTACAGAGATAAAGGAAGAGACACGAGAAAACCCTAGAGGTGTGGAGGAAGTGAACGGGCCGTACTCTCTCTCACTCACTTGGATGTTTATAGCGACCTGCAATAGGGCTGGGATCTAAGGAAGTCTGTGCTGTTTCTTATCCCACGACTCACTGCGCTCTCCTGCGTGTGATTGCAGAGCATGGCTTTATTGGATACTCACCAGAAGTGCTCCAGACCAACGCTCTGCCGGATTACAGCCCCGGGGAGTCTTTCTTCACCGTCTTTGGCGTGTTCTTCCCAGCTGCCACAGGTACGGTGATTTGGGGTATATTTTTTCTTTACTCTCAAACCGTGGGTACAAATGCTTAGTTCCCCAAACTAAGCATCACACATGGCCAGCCTGTGCTTCTAGCAGGTGAGCCTCTGGCTCTAGGAGATGGCCTTTGCTTTAACTAAGAATCTATTCATCATTAACACCTCCCAGGCCTGGAATTTCTAAAGTTCCCACATGATTTAATCTCTCCTATGCTGACCCCATTCGCCATGTGTATAGGAGACATATATTTCTTCTCAGGCTAGCCAGGATGGCTTCCTCACCAGGACCAGCTAACTTCCTCACACCTGGGATGAATGCATGTCTGGCTTTGAAAGTTTACTTTCATTTTCCCCAACTTTGTCCTTTCCTTGGAGAGAAGCATACATTTTCTAGTCTTTCTCTTTCTTTCCTTGGTCCTAAATGTCTCCTTAAGAGAAAAAAAGTGGGTGTGTCATTTTTGTAATTTTTTTTTTACTCAACATTATATCCTATGTGATGACACTTCAATAAGGTCATTGAAAATGGACTTAAAAATTAATGAATTTTTTTCCAGGCAGTTTGAAACCTCCTCCTATAACAAGCACAACTTCCCACCATAACACAAACTCTTTATAAGCATTTGATACTCAGAAATACAAGTTGTTTAGCAACAAAGTGTACATATACTTTCCTGCGGTCTTCAGTGTCGGTGAAGCCGGGATGGGAGGAACCATCACGGGATGCCCTGGGCCTGCTTTCCTCCCCACTTTTTCCTTTGGAGAACTTTTGTCTCACACGTGGGACCTCGGTCTAGAAGACAGGGAGCTAACATGTTGACCAAATGATCTGTAAGAAATAGCCATAAGCAAGGGACTGGGCTTGTCCCCAAGACACAGACCCACAAGAGCAAATCACTGTGCAACAAGGATGAACTGGCGTCTGCCTGACCTTGTCCGTTTGTCTTCTCCTCTCGTCTTCCTACAGGGGAACTTTTCCTTATTCATCATCCTCTCTACTAACACGAGAGGAGTGGAAATGAGGAGGAGAAGCAACAAAGCTTCTTTGGCTATCTTTTGCCCCAAGACTTTCTGGGAGGAGAGACTAAACCCCATCCAAAGCATTTCGTGGGTGGCTTAGCTGTTTGGACACCGGTCAACGTGCTTACTCACCTCACCTTCTTAATCAGTTCGTTTTCAATACGCGTCTCTCTGTTCATCACACTGGATCATTTCTGTTGGTCTCTGTTGTTGATTCACTGGCTTGGTTTTCATTTTCAGTCTGCTAAGAACACCCAATGAACGCTGACTTCAGATATTTTCATTTTCTTTTCCAAAATGCCCTGTTGATTCTCTTTTGTTGTTTTAATTTTTCTGCTGAGACTTCTTATGTGACCTTTCCTCGTGCGTAGAGAAGGGGGCTTCAAAAAGTGTGTGGAAAATGGAGCTCAAAGAGAACGGAGTTTTTTCCATGAAATTTTTGAAGCCTCCTTATATTTCCCGTAGTATTCTTTCTTTATTTTTAAAAATCATCTTATTGGGGGCTCTGACAGCTTGTATAACAGTCCATATATCCATCATGTCAGGCACATGTGCACATATGTTGCCATCATATTTCCATGGTGTTCTTAGGCATAGTTATGATAGTGGCTCTGAAACCTTTGTTTGTTAGTGACAATATTTTTGTTTGTCATCTCATGCTAGGTCCTAACCGATTGCCTTTTCTTTTTGAGTTCTCGTACTCTTTTCCTGTTTCTTCATGTGTCTAATATTTCTGGAACGAACCTTGGACATTAGTGAACACTGTATGGTAGATAATTTGCCAAAGAATCTTATTCTATTTCTTTAGTCTTGTTTTTAGCAGGCAATGAACCTGGTTGTACTGAATTTCCAAGAATCTCGGCGCTTTTTTCTTTTTTGGCTTTAGCGACGCAATTTGGAATTTTCTTGATAGGAGGGTTTTTCAAGGCTCTACCAGAGATTTGGACAGAGTTTACTCATATAAGTCAGAATTCTCTTTTCCCCAGAGTTCCTCCCCTTTCTTTATAGCTGCTTTAGGAGGCCTGATTACTGTCCTTTTACTGTTTTAGTCAGTAAAATGGCAGGTTTCTCTCCGAATTTGGGCCTCCCTGCATGGTACAACTTGGCACTGAGGCCAAAAGCTGTGAAAAATGGAACGAAACCTGTGCTATTCCAGGTGGACTAGAGGAACAAATCCAGGGAGAGGCATCTGTGTATAAGAAAGATATATATATATATATATATATATATATATATATAAAACATTCCATCCCAGTCCAAATCAAGTCTTGAAGTCCCATATTATCCCATATGTCCGATACCAGTCTATAAATTCCTTTTCTGACTCACGTCATGCAGCCATGCAATCATGCCACATGATCACAGCCAGTGGATGGGAAGTCTTGTGGGTCCAGTGGTGATGGAAGCAGCTCAGTGCTGGCGTGGGTCTCCTCCTGGCTCCTCCAGTTCCAGGACTCTGGCTCCATCAGCATAGCTCCATGTAGTTTGTCAATAGGAATATCCCACATAGAGAGAGCGTGTCTGGCTTCCAGGGAGCTGTTTATCTCTTGTTGCATCTCCAAATGGGGTCATCAAGCTGTGACAGGCTAAACTCCATCCCATCACTCTTAATAGTCTCAAGTTGACACCAGATTATCTAACTACCACAACACCAAAAAACAACAACCTTCCCCCCCAATAAAAACCCCAAACAAACAACCCAGGAAACTCACTCAGCCTTTCTTCCAAATGTAGCGTCTCTAGCTTGTGCGTGTCATTCAGACAGAGCAATTCTGGCATTACACAAAGTAGACACTCCCTCCTAATCATCTGAGGAAAGGACCTCACATAGATAGTTGATCGAATTCTTAAAAAAGGTACCGAGAAGGGCTCATCTTCTCAGGCAGTAAAGCTGGGATAATAGGGTGACCAAACACAAGCACTTTGATTCACACTTCCTACCATGTACAAATATTAATGCAGCATGGATAATAGACCTAAATACCAAGCCACAATTACGAATGCCTTGAAGACAGCACAGGGGAAAACTCCTTGGGACCGAACGTTTCTTAGACACAATACCTAAAGCATGGTATGAAAAAGAAAAGAAAGGGTACATTGGATTCGTATATCACATGTCTGATCAAAGACTTGTAGCCACAATATTCTATAATCTCCAAACTCAATAATGAGAGAATAAACTAAACATTTATGGACAAGAAATTTAAGATGCGTTCCACTCTTAAAGGGTTTGTGCTGCTGCTGCTGGGTGCCCTGGCGTCCATTCTGACTCATGGCACCCTGTGTACACTGGAGCTGGGCCTGCCTGTGACTGCATCATCCTCAGGCCTCCTCTGATGTGGGGGCCCGCTGTGGCTGCCCTGGGTCAGTGCGTGGCATCGAGGGTTGTGGTAGTTACGTGATCTGTTAGTTCCAACCCAGAGTGGCCCTCTATACAGCAGAATAAAACATGGCCCGGGTCTGGGCTGTCCTCTCATGGTTCTTATGGACTCCCATTCCTCGTAACCACCAAAGCTTGTTTCTTTTAGTGTGAAACCTTTTCTTGATTTTTATGATGTCCTCCTCTTATTTATTTATTTATAAATAGTTTTATTGGCATATAATTCACTTGTCATATCATTCAATCATTCAATAATTAAAAAATAATTTTATCGGTATCAGCTCCTCTTTTTTCCCCTCCCCCCTTCTATCCTCGTGAACCCTTGATAAATTATATATTATGATCATTATTTTCACATTGTCCACTGTCGCTCTTCACCTATCTTTCTATTGTTCATCCCCCTGGGGGGTGTTTATATGTCAATCACTGCCATCGGTTTCCCCATTCTTCCCCTACTTCCACCACCTTCCCCTACCCTCATGGCATTGGCAGTCCCATTACTGTTCCTGAGAGGTGTATCTGTGCTGTTTCCCGTGTGCTGAGAGCTCTTATCTGCACCAGCCTCGCCAGATTTGTAAGCTGGAACTGAGGCCATGATAGTAGTGGGGAGGAAGCATGAACAAGCTAAAGGAATGTCATGTGTTTCCTCTGTGCTATACTGCATGCCCCCTGGCTGGCTCGTCCCTTCCTTGTGACCCTTTGTGATGCCCTCTTGTGATTGACCAATTTCACTCAGCATAATGTCCCCCATGAGATGTTTCATGGATGCCTCCTGGTTCTGTAAGTTTTATGCCTCATAGCAAGCTTCAGGAGAACAGGAATCTCAGATCACGTCATGGTGCTCAGATAGCAGCTGTACTTGGATCAAGAGAATACGCCGTAGTTTAAAATCAGGAAAGGGTTGTACCCTCTCACCATCCTTCTGTGTGTGGAGCAAATAGTCAGAGAGGCTTGACCATATGCGGAAGATCATGGCATCTGGCTGGGAGCCCTCACAGCTAGACCAATAGGTAACACCACAATAAACAGAGAAAAGACTGGAACTGTCAAGGATTTCATCTGGCGGGGCTCCGTAGTCAGTGCCCGTGAAAGCAGCAGTGAAGAGCTCAGATAGCACACGGCACTGGGTAAGCCTGCCGTGCGAGACCTCTTCATGTGTTGAAGAACAGAGGCGTTACTTTGAAGACCAAGGTGCAATAGACCTAAAGCCTGGTTTTCTTCGGTGCCTCCGAGGCATGTGAGAGCTGGACATTGCATGAAGAATGCTGAAGAATTGATGCACTTGAGTGACGGTGCCGGCGCAGACTATTGAAAGTACTGCGGACCGCCACAAGAACCGACAGCTCCGCCCTGGAAGAAGTACAGCCAGAGCGCTCCTTCCTTAGAGACGAGGCTGGCAAGACTTCGTCTCTCGTACTTTGGACATGTGCTCAGGAGACCAGCCCCTGGAGAAGGACTTCCTGCTTCGGAGAGGAGTTGGGCAGTGAAAAGGAGGAAGGCGGGCTGAGCCCCGGTGGCGTAGTGGTTGTGCGCTGGACTGCGGCCCACTGGGTTGGAGGTTCAATTCCAGCTCCCAGGAGCAAAGGCTGGGCCTCCTACTCCCACCACCTGAGGGCAGTGATGCCTTAAAAAAAGAAAAAAGGAGGAAGGCCTTCTACAAGATGGACGGACACGGGGTTGCCTTGATGGGTGCACTCTTAAGCACAAGGGTGTGGATGGCCCAGGTTGGGGCGCTGCTCAGCTCTGCTGTGCTGAGTCACCTCACAGAGGCAGCAGCAGAGAGCCAAGGCTGACCAAGGGGCTGTGGTCCTTGTCACCACTCTACAAAGCTCATCCTCCAGCATCCTGTCTTTAGGTGCGTTCAAGGTCAGGCCCTTTGCTGTTTGGGAACCAACTCTCTGCTGAGAACCGGACATCGAAGCACCTTCCAGACCCTCCTTTTATGGGCTCTTTCTGGGTGTCCCCAATCCCTCCAGGGTGGGAGACCTGATCCCCATCACTCTGTAGCCGGTGGGGTTCTCCCTCCCTGAACCTCAACTTCAGGGGTCATTTTCTATTGATTATGGTGACAGTCCTGAGCCCGTGACTTAATCAGTCCTGCTCTCAGGAGGGTTTGTTTGGCTGATTGAATATGCTGTCATTGCTGACTTGACTTTTAAACAAGGGGCCTGTGTCCTCCTGAGATAGCAGGTTCTGCTCTTGCTGCCCCTGTGGGTGACCCTGTCTTTCTGCTGCTGCTTTTCTGCTTGCTTCAGCCTCTGGCATTTCCCAGAGTCCCAGACTTTGGAAAAACAAGCGCTGACACAATGTACAGGCGAATTCTGCTACCTCTTTGGCTATGTATATCTCTCCCCTGCAGCCATAGGATATAGGTCAGCTTCCTCCTGAACGGACAGAAAAGGGACAAGGGAAAACAGGACAAGGAGAGGGAATAAGCAGTATGTTAACATCGGAACACGTGTCCAGCCTCTCCCCATACAGAAATTGAACCCACATCCAGGGAGTTCCCATCGGAGGGTGCTCTCAGGCCTGGCACTGAGTCCCGATGCTCTTGGCAGTTATATCCCAGAGGGGGACCCCAGATGGGGACTGTGGGCCTCCAAGGCTCATAGCTTGCCAGAAGGGGCAACTTCATCTCAGGCACCGCAGATTGCCGCACAGCCTCGCTCCTCTGCCTCTCCAGGACTCATTCCTAGGGAGGGCAGGCCGGCCGCTGACCCCTCTCAGTGCTCCTGTGCACCAGGAGGAAGTCCTCCTGCAGGGGCTTCATGTAAGCCACAGGATTGGGATGGGCAGGGGGTGGCCACCTTCTGTGCCTCGCCCTCAGGCAGGAACGAGCAAGTGGCCAGCGTCTTGGGGGTACACCCAGGATGACTGCGGCAGAGACGTTCCAGGGCACCTCTGCACTACGCAGGGGCCACTTCAACGCTTCATTGAGAAAAATGGATGTCTGAGACTATGTGGCAAACTCAACCGCCAGGGGATTAGGTTATACCGTTATTATTTTGTTACATTCCAAAGGGAATTTTATGATTGCAGCTGTGGATACACGCTGTCAGACGACAAAGACTTCTCCACCTGCCCCCTGCTAAGTCACCTTTAATGACAGACTTTTCTGCTTCCCCCTTCCTATTTCCAACCCGGTGGAGAACCCAGGGTTTGCTCTTTCCTCTGACCCAGGAGAGGGGTGGGGCACAGAAGTGCTGTGAAGGACGTGCTGAAGACCACACGGCTGACGGGTGACCTGCGCTGGGCCAGCGTCCTGCTGTGGAAGGTCGCTCCTCTCTGATCCGTTCTGTTTACCAGGGGCCCCAGGATGTAAGCTCTGTGGGCAGGATGAATGATTTTGATTACTTAACTTTGCCCTGGCAGATGCTTGCCTGAGCTAGGAAAAGCCTGGCTGATTGGCAGTTCCCATGGTGACGGCTTTGCCAAGGATTAGCTCTGAGTGACTCATGGTTGGGGAGCCCTCAACGCCCTCCTCTTCTGGAACATGAGAGGCTCCAGACTGCAGAGAGGAGAGCAGTTTTGAAGAACAAACACTTTCTGACCCCTTGCATTCCCTCCCATCGCCACCCCCCACCCCCACCTCCGGTCAGACAAATATTATTCAAGTTACTTTAGCTATTCTATCCCAAGGGCAGACAACTCCCTACGATATGCAGCTGAAGATTGGGCTAGGGCGGCTCTTTGGGGTTTGAAACTCCTGTCCCCCTCTGCCCTCAATCACCACGCCCTGTGGCATTGGGGAAGTATTTGGGGTGGGCCTTACATGACACTCACACAAGCACTGTCCTTCTTTCAGCCACCCCACACGGTTCCCCGGATGCACACGTACGCATGCACACGCAGCCGCTCCTGGGTTCCTGGGCCCTGACACGTGGAAATTCACAGAGAATGGTACCCGTTCTAGGAAGTCATGTAACCCTTGCCCTCACATCCCAAACATTTACTGGAAGGGACAGGGCTTCCTCAGCCGGCGTTGACTGGCTTGTGGGCCTTGTGGGACACTTGTGGGCCTCTGGTTGGCCACACCCGGTGGTAGGCAGCATAAAATCGCGGTGGGGAACCTTTACCAGAATAGCTCTCATCACCCTTGTGGTCCAGAGCCATGTCATTTCTGTGCCCCTCTTGACCATTCTGGGTCTCCCTCCCTGGCCCCTCTCATGCCTTTCTGTGAAGCGCTGGCATCTCTCTGGTACCCCTCCCCCCAGTTCTCGGCACTGGCTGCACTGAGGGGATCCTGCCAGGACTTCTGGGAGCCATGCATGCTGTTCCCTGGTTCCCGTCCACCTCCTCTACCCTCCCCTGCGTGAAGCATCCCGTGGGCCCCATCACAAGTCATCCAGAGGCCCTGGGAGGACAGCCTTGAGAATAATTCATGTTCTTCTTATGTTCCTATGTACCGGAACGGAGGAATAGAGGGCACTTAATTCTCTATAAATTTATCACTTAATTTATAGAATAATTTTTATAACATACAGAAAGCTGTTGTAAATCTCCACAATAATTGTTATCATTATATTAGCATACTATGTTAGGCACTGTGACTGTTCAGAGCACTTTTGATACATTCTATGCAGACTCTCTCTTTTTAAATCATCTTATTGGGGGCTCATACAACTCATCACCATCAATACATATATCCATTGTATGCAGACCACATGGGTACATTTGTTGCCAGCATCATCCTTAAAACATCCTCCTTCTACTTGGGCCCCAGGTATCAGCTCCCCATATTTCCCCTCCCCACTCCCCCTTCCCCTGCAATTGGTTCCCCCTTTCTACTTCACCCTCCCTCTAGCCTCCCTGTATCATCACTCTCATCGCCAGTCCTGAAGGGATCATCTGTCCTGGATTCCCCATGTTTCCGGCTCCAGTGCATATTTGTAAGGAGACAACATTTAAGAACTAGAGGAAAGTTGCACATTTCATTGTTGCTACACTCCCTGACTGGCTCCTCTCCTCCCTGTGACGCTTCTGTAAGGGGATGACAGACTCTCTTTGAAACTCCACCCCTACTTCACTGATTTCTAAGATCTTAATTTCTCATGAAGTGTGATTCCAGCTTAAGTCTCAAGGGCCCTCACGGGAACTCCTTCCAAGACCCTGTTCCTCTTTTCATACGTATGATTTCATATTTATATATAGCTATTTAAAGTGTTATATCCCATAGGACCTGGTTCCCTCTCTGGGTCCTATTATTAACCCATTAGACAGATGAGGAAACAAAGACCGTGGTGATTTCTCCAAGCTCAGTGGCTCCCTCACGTGGGAAGTGGTGAGCCCATGGCTTCCCAGCCACTGCAACCTGGATGCTGGGAGAAAGAGGCACGCCCCTCTAGAGCTGCCCACTCTCGCCATCCTCCCATGAGTCCTGCCATTGGAAAAGCCCAGGGTTGGAAATTTGTCTGTTCCAGCAGAATTGATTAGGTAGGGAGAGACAGCGTGGGGGGATTGACCAATCTTACCTCCAAGAATAAAAGGAGATGGATAATTCCTCTGGGAAAAGCTAAAACGAATTAACCAGTAAGCCAGGTGTGGGGAAGCGTGGGCTTTGGGAACCAGAATAAGGATCATGAGAAAGCAGACCAAAGTCTTTAAGGACTCAGAGGATTTCTGAGTTAGGCAACAGAACCCATCCTTCCTGAGTGGATATTTACTAACCCCTACTGCAGTGGTTCTCAGCCTTTCCCACGCTGAGACCCATTCATACAATTCCTCATGTTGTAGTGACTCCCCCGCCCCCCACCATAAAATTATTCTTGTTGCTACTTCATCACTGTAACTTTGCTACTGTTATGAGTCAGGCGATCCCTGTGAAATATGTGTTTTCCGATGGTCTTAGGCGACCCTTGTGAAAGAGTCGTTTGACCCCTAATGGGGTGGAGACCCACAGATCGAGAACCTCTGGTATAGAAGACCATTCCCCCCCTCCCCCTTTGGTATTGGACCAGGTAAGATGTCAATGCCTATTAAGCCTTCTACCTAAGCCGGCAAAGTGATGGTTGTGCCAGCATACTTAGCTTATAAAGTTGAGATTACAAAGACATGTTCAAAGGTCTCAGGCCAGACTGGAAAGACAAGGTGAAAACCCTCTTCCTTAGCTAAGTCACAGGGTGACAATCTGCAAGTGTTATCAACATCTCGCCATGAGGTTGAGGGAGGTGGAATGTGTTTTTGCATATAGCAACGAAACTGTTTCTTGGAACTGGCAGTTGAGAAACCCACAAAATGGGGGATATGCCCTTGGTGATTAAGACCTGGTGAAGTAACTATCTGGGGGTAATATTGATTACAAGTGATAAGCGCAGCTTTCTTGTGGGGGGAGGCAACCCTCAATTTATCACATAATGGTTTTGTTTTAGCGATGGGGAGATCGAAGGAAACCTGGATATTAAAAAAGAAATGGAGAGGTGTGGCAGTCACGTACTCTGGTACCAATTTGACTAAGAGTGGAGGGGTGGAGTCTAGCCTGTCAGTCTGGAGATAGCCAATGAGATCTCTGTGTGGGCAAGGCTTTTTTGAGAGTTCTGGGAAATCTCGCAAAACTCTCCCCCACCTCGCCCCTCCCATGGAGATGAGAGACCAGACTCAGTTCCTTGGAGATGAACTAATGACCGCATGAGATGACAGCATGCTGATAGATCTTGATTCCTGGAGACTGGAGGAGCTGAAGGAGAAGCCACATAGACTTACCCTAATGGAACCAAACTTCTGGGGCCAGAGAAGCCATACGGAGACCCCTACCAGCCCTGAGATGCTTCTCCTGCCAATGGATACTGCTGATGGACCACGAGCCCTGGAAACAAGGAGCCATGGGGAGACTCCTGCCAGCGCTGGAATGCTTCTACCACCACAAGACTCTGCACCTACTGTCCTATGATTGTCCTGGTGTCATTGCACATGCTTCGTGAGTCAGAAGGAGACTTTATAGATTGCTATCAGACATATGGACTAATGTCAGACTTATGTCCTTGGACTGGACTGGGTTGGGATACTTTCTCAATGTTCCATTCCTCTTGTATATTAACCTCTCCCTTATATCCATATGCGTGTTTATGAATTTGTTTCCCTAGTCTACCCAGACTAACACAGGAAGGGTTATGATGTCCTAGAAAGAATCCTGACCAGGAGATAGGAAACTTGAATATTCGTCTGGCTCACCTGTTAACTAGTCTGACAGCTTGAGCAATTTCTCTTTCCTTCTGAGAGTTCCTGCTGTTTGTCTGTGAAACCAGAGGTTAGAGTCAGTGATCCCCAGGACACCATCCAACTTTCCCTGATAGTCTCTTTCAAGCAGTCTGAGGAAGCTGGCCATGTCCAAAGATTGAATGGCCGATACAAAATGCACTTGACTCTATGTTTTCAAAGTGTGTTCTGGGGGTCTAGGAGTGGGCGCAATGTTTCTTTTCTTAAAATAAATGTTCAACTGTTGAATAGATTTAGGGGAAACACCGTGTGCTATATCCCTAGTCTGAGAGATAGGCAGTGGGTATTATCGCATGAAAGGTCCACCAGGGATACCTACTATTACCCACAAGGTCACTGGCCATCGGCAGCTCAGCAGGAAAAGATGAGACCGCTCACTCCTTCCTCTAAAGGGTTAGCGCCTTGGAAACCCAAAGGGACAGTTCGACCCTGTCCGGTAGTGTCACAAGGAGTCAGAATCAACTCGACGGGAGCGAGTAGTGTTTTTTCTTGTGGTTCTTGGGCTTATGAAAAGCCTGGTCCTATCATGGAGGAGACCTGGTGGCACGACGTTAAGCATTCAGTTGCCAACCCAAAGGTTGGTGGTTCAAACCCACCAGCTACTCCATATGAGAAAGTCAGGGCGGTCGGCTTCCGTAAGATCCTCCGTTCTACTCAACGTAAAGTACAGGGTCTCAGTGAGTTGGAATCCGCTCACCCACCGGACGCTCGGTTGGGTTTGATCCGAGTAGGGAAGCCGGGCACCGAGGTCATATGGTGACAGTGTGTGACCATCTTGAGACAGGGGAAAACAATGCACTGCTTCCTGAACTGGCACTTCAAAACCCACAGTGTCGGGAGAGCGCTCCCATTGGTTTTGTTAAGGCTTCTCCAACTTTTCTTTTCTTTCTTTTTTAAAAACAAACAAGCAAACAAACAAACTATGGAACTATGGAAACAGAACTAAATTTAGGGGCATGACAAAAGCCAGTGAACAGCCAAACAAACACTGGAGGCTTATGATCCTGGGAGTCTTTGTGACAGTACTACTGAGTCAGCCCCAAATCTAGTGCTAGGACGAACAGGAGGATTTTTTCAACTGCTCCAGGAGAAAGAGAGAAAACTGGAGACTATGACACTTGCCAAGCATGAGTTAAAGTACACTGGATCAAAACAATTTTTTCTAGATGTCACTCATAAGCAAGGCTTTCCTAATTCATCTACCCAAGATTTGTGCAGCAAGGCAAGGTTTAAATTCTGGCCATGACAGCGACAATGTGCACACCAACCCAACAGATATGTACCTGGCCAGAGGAGCTGCAGACCACCTGCATGACTTACTATTCATGAAGGGTTTTGTTCGTCTTTGGAGGAGAGGCTGGAGGTGGGGTGGGGGTGGGGTCCTTGTCATCAGGTCAGGCCCTGCCCTCATCTGTGACCCCTGCAGATTAGTCTCTATACCTGCCTCTCCCACATGCACACCTGTAATGCCCACAACCAGGTGGCCCAGGTGACTTCCCATTAGATGTGCAACTTGGTGCTCTCTCCTTGTCTCGGGCACTTCATGGCTGCGGTGCTGACGCTTTACCTGATGGCTGCTTCGTCTCCACAGCCAGCTTCAGTCAGCTCACACCTTCTCCTTCCCCGACCACTGTCTGCACTGTGCCTCAGCAGAATGGTGACTCGGGAATGACCAGGTGGCACTCAGAGAACACATAAGCTGGGGAACCCAGAGAAAGTAGGGAGCTGGCAGCTCTGGGCCCCGAATATGGGGTGGGGGCTAGTGGTTATGCTTTCCCAGCAGGAGCATGTCACTGAAGGGGCGTAGACAGGGATTGCTAGTTCAGATGGGGTGGGAGGTTCCTAAGGGGCTGGAGGGGGGATGGGTGCATACCGGGAATGTGGAATTCCATGAGGTATGACAGTGCATGGGGCTTCATTTTCAAAGGGTAAAATTCTGTATTAGGATTTAACCCACACCGGACCGGTTGGAAGGAGCCCGTGCTCTAAGTTAGCTCAGTGACTAAGGGCTTGTGAGGCCGAGGAAAAGGGCTTGTGTGGTGAGGAATACATCATCTGATAGGAAGTAGGAAGCAGTTAGGACTCACTAGCTCATCTCTTCCTCGCGGGCTCATCTTTGGTGTGGGATCTGTAGGACGACCTGTCCAGAATGACAAGGCAGGCTTTCCCAGCACCAGGCCCTGTCGGGTGACGATGCTCGGGGGAGCCCTGTGCACTGAAGGGTTCCCGGGGACTAACTTTTCAGAAGTAGATTGCCAGGCCTTTGTTCTGCGGTGCCTCTGAATTGACGTGACTCTCCAGTCTTTGGGTACGTGAATGCTTGCCTCTCCCAGAGAGCGCCCAGCTGCTCCCAGTTGGCCCCCACCGAACGCACTGCCATCGGGTCGATGGCAACTCTGTGAATTTCTGAGCCTGCAGCTGTTAAAGGGAGTAGCAAACTCCGTGGTTCTCCTGAAGAGCAGCTGGTGGTTTCAAACTGCTGACCCCGCCATTAGCAGCCAAGCCCATAACTACGATGCCCCCAGGGCTCCTGCCATGAACTGTAGGCTGTACTAAAGTGACAAGTGAAAAG
>PVJH01033598.1:0-21432 GCA_004026705.1 Nesogale talazaci | reverse complement strand
CTTGACAGGGTCTGGAGAGAGCCCCATCTTTCTCCTGAGGGGAGGCTCATGGTTTTGAACCACTGACTTTGTGGTTAGCAGCCCAGCACATAACCCACCACACCACCAGGGCTCCTGAAACCACACTAGAGCTCAGTGTCGGGATGGAATTGAAGAAGCAGCTGCTCTCCTCCTCTCCTACCTGTTCTTGCATGTCAGCGCTGGGATCAGAGCTGGGAACATGCAGAGGTGACCATGGGAGCCCCAGCTAGGACAGGTCTACAGGGTGACCTACACTGTCTCCAGCCCACCCCTGTGGGGTACAGCCAAAGCCACCCTCCATGGGACTCCATTGGATAAACTCCTTCCAGACCCAGCCCACACCCCCACCTGGGGCAGTATCTCCGTGGAGCCCTGCCTAATGGACTGCTTTCATGTGACTGCTCAGCCCAGGGCCTTCCCAAAGAGTCCCCAACAGAGGCAAAGCCCAACGCGGGGAATAAAGAAGTAGCACCTGCTGTCCCCCAGCCACAGAGCCAGGACGGCTTGGGAAGATGGACAATAGAGGAGCTCATTGAATCCTGGGGCTGATGCTACGCTGTTACTGTCGGCAGCCATGGAGTGGGCCGCCAGCTTACAGCGACCCCCATTACAACTGTGGACTCACTCACTGGATTCCCACTGGCTGATTTTCAGACGGAGATCACCAGGCCTTTTTGCTTAGTCTGTCTCAGTCTGGAAGTTCTAAGGAAAAGTTGAGAATCCCAGCAACGCACAAGCCTCCTGTGATAGACTGTGTGTGGGGAGGGGGGCAGGGAGTGTGATGGTGTTTGGAGCTTCATTCTCTGGGAATCAAGCAGGTCTCCAGAAACCTCAGGATGCTGGGCTGCTAAGGAGCGGCTCCCAGCCTCCAACGGCCCTGGAGGACGTGGCAGAACTAGCCCTATGGGTTTCTGAGGCTGGACATCTTCCTAAGAGTACACAGCCTCAATTTGCTCCTGTGGAGTGGCTTGTGGGTTCAAACTGCTGGCCTTGTGGCTCACAGCTCCATGGGTAACCCACCAGAACGCCCCTGGTTTCTAGCATGGAAAGGTTCTACCCAGAACTACCACTGCCCAGAGTGGATGCATGCATACTGTATGTGTGTGTGTAGTGTGTGCGTGTGCTGGAGATAAGAAAGATTTATGGAACTTGCTTTAAAGCACACAAATGGACCGATGAGGGATTTCTCCACCTGGAATGGGGAGGTCTGGCCATCACTGGTGGTCCAAGCATGGCGGTGAGGGACGGGGCGGTGTGTGTGTGTGCTCGCGCTGAGCCGACTTCCCGGTCTCCCTCGGTCACAGAGCTCAGCGTTCATCTGGTGGAGACGTGGAAGCTCCTGCAGCATGTGCCCTGCCAAGACTATGAGGGGACATTTCTGTTCACCAGGGGGAAATTGGACATGCTAGCACTCTGTCTGCTCCTCGGGCTGGCGAGAATTAACAGCTGTGGCATGCTCAGCACCGAGCCTGGCACTTGGGGACAACGTCAGCCGACGGGATCGTGTATTTATAAACGCGGGCATGCTAAATAAGCCATCTATAATTGAAGCAAACAAATAATTGATGTCTGTTTGGTAGATGCGAGTGCTCTCTGCGCCTAGTTAGCAGAAATAAATGGCACCGACATGGGCGCCGGGCGAGTGATTTCTCCGTGTTTGGAGTGCGGGCACACGAACACGCTCCCTCCGAGCTGGTGCCCGTGAGCTCCATGAAGCAGCCACAACCACAAGATCCACAGCTAGACCCCCATGCCCACTGTGGTGGCTGTGTTCGGGGCTGCTGAGTCAGTCCACCACAGCGACCCTGTGTGCCACAGACGGAAGCACTGCCCGGCCCCCCGTCATCCGCACCACTGTTCCTGTGCCTGAGCAGCCCATGGTGGCAGTCCCTATGTCCGTCCATCTGAGGAGGGTGGGGGGGGGAGGCTTCTTCTTCACAGCTGCCCCCTGCTTTCCCCAGCATGATGTTTGACTCCACGGACTGGCCGGTCCCTCCTTCTACCACGTTCGAAGCACGTGAGACAGTCTCACCACCCTTGCCTCTAAGGGGCACTCTGGCTGTGTGTCTTCCGAGAGGGATTTGTTTCTTCTTCCAACCGCCCATGACATTCTCGGCTGTCGTGCTGTGGTGTGCTGCGGTGAGGCAGGGTGCCATGGCCCTGCTATTTCCCAGATGAACAGGTTTTAACAGAGCTTCCCCATGAAGGGCAAGTGAGACAGAAGGACTAGGCTGTCCATTTCTGAGGCATAAGCCCCGGGAGACCTTAGGGACACAACCCCACTCTTAGAAACCCCTCTCTCTACCAGGCATGGGGAACCTTTTCTCTGCCAAAGGCTATAGCTGCAGCACCCTTTTGGGGCCATTCTGGGAAACCATGTAATTAGTCCACTCTGAATATGATGGCTGGATCTGCTGCTCTTTGGTGAGTGGGACACGAAAGACTGCTGGTAATGACAATCTCTTGGGTCTCAGACGGCCACGGACCTGACATTCCCCACCCCTGCTCTAGATGTTTCTGAGGCTGTACCTCGTCATGGGAACAGACAGCCTCAGCTTTCTCCTGCAAAGGGGCTGGTGAGTTTGAGCCACCAACCCTACAGTTAGGGGCTCCTTTCCACGGTAAGAAGACATGGGACTTGCTTTAAATCCCCAGAGCCCTCCTGCAGGCAGAGGCGTCCGGGCATTGAGAGAGTGGGGGTCTCATCATGCGCTCGTGTGCAAAAGAGAACTGACGACGGTGGCCACTGCTCAAGCCCCCAAACACCCGGCTCTCCTTCCATTACCCAGCACTTCCTTGCACAGCCCTACTGTGTGCCAGGCCAAGAGAGAAGCCCTGGAGGCAGGCACAGCAAGGAACGACCACAGACACACCTTTCAAAGCGGCTGTCCTTGCTCTCCCCCACCACTCCTCAGCGGACTCGTCAAGCCAGCGCAGCCTGTCCACTTCAGTTGCGAGTCAATGAGGAATTCCACCCACACCATGAAACTCTACCACCCCCAACAAGGTCTGCTCCAGCCAGGGGCAGGTCAAAGGGAATCTGCCCAAATTAATAAGTGGGAACATATTCAGGTAGAGGAAATCCCACGAGCTCCAAAGCAGAAGGCAGCAAAGGCTATTCGTGAACTTGAGAGAAGGTCCGGCCTCTGGTTCCACTGAGGTCCTTCTGACTCATGATAACCTGCAAAAGGACAGAGTCCAACAGTCCCCTTGGGGTTCCAAGGCTGCAAAGCTTCTCGGGAGTTAACAGCCCCTTTGTTCTCCCGAGGAATAGCTGGTAGGTTCCAACTGCCGACCTCTTCCAGCTGGGCTCCTTGAGAGAAGGACAGTGTCTGGAACACAAGAGAGAGGATGATTAGGATCAGGCTGGAGAAGTGGTCAGGGACTTAAGAAATAAGATGGAAGGAGGGAGAAAAAAGAAGGTGGTGATGCCGTCCAGTGACCAGGTCCTTTGAAGTATGGGGGGACAAACCATGAGCTGGTTCAAAGCATGATGAACCTAGGGTCACCTTAAGACATGCAGGTAAAATGTGGGAGGTGGGTGAACAGACCTTGACAGACGACCGAAGATGATGACGGCAGCAGCACCTGACTCAAGCGCACCCGCCTCCCCCGGTTTCTGAGAGAGCTGCTGCGATGGAGTGGGATCTCGTGAAGGTGTTAGCGTCTGTGTTGGGTGGACTCGGAGGACCCCACCCTTTCCACCTGACCAATGCCAACAGGTCTGACGACTTTTCCAGGAACATGGGTCACTAACTGATCCACCATAAGAGACCTGACTTCCCAATTCCCAGGGCTCTAGGGTTCTTGTTCCTACCTCCATCCTCAACCTTCTGTACCTGGAACCTTACTAAAGTCTTGGGATTCTAGGTGATGGGCAAGGGAGTCGTGATGGGACCTGTCAAGGTCTACCTCCCAGAAGGATGGGTCAGCACAGAGGACAGGGTACCCTGTTAGCCAAGTGGGTTCACGTGCCTCACTCTGGACAGTGGCGTTGAGGCCCTGCTGGCCTGGTCTAGAGGTCTAGGGAAGTCTGCTCTTGGAGCTGGGGCAGACAGAGAAGGCACCACCAGGAAATCCCCGTAGTGCTCAAATGAGACAGCCATGCCCATCCATCAACGGTGTGTGATTTAGGGTCTTAAAATGCACACCTGTCACACACACACGTATCACTAAATATCAGAACTCTCTAACCGCTCTGTCTCTCTCCAATAAAATTCATTCAAGGGCACTTGGACCCCATGGATGTGTAATAATTCATTTCTCTCCACTCTCCCACCTCTGTTTCCTTTTCATTCCACCCTGAAAAATAAACTCAAATGCCGAATAGGGAACAGCTTATTAAAAGCATATACTCACGCCTGTGACTCTCTGTGCTTGGAATAAAAGTATTGTTTAATCAAAGGGACTGTCTAATTCACTGCAGGGTTTGGCTGGCCGATTATGATTGGTTTGAAATGCCGCTTCTTGAAGTGACATGGGCTAATGCCTAGGTAAGAACTGAGGCACTGCCAGAGCCGTGGGGGCTGGATACCTGCGGAAGTCCACCTCGAAAGGCAGGAGTAAGAGAGAAGCCCACCACCAAGGAGGCTGCTGGGGGCAGATCCATTTGAAGATGAATGAAAATCTAGTGACCGTAGCTGGGGGCTGGAGCCAACCACCAGACACAGGCATGTCTTTAACAAGCATCTACCAGCTGTCACCAAAAAATTGAACAATTTGGCGTATGGGGTTGGTTAAGACTCTTGGACATACTATGAGCTGCCAGGAGAATGAGCAAGTCTGTCTTGGCTCAGGAGGTTCCTGAGAAGTGGGAATGGTGAGGCAGTCTCTACCTTACTTTGGACCTGCATCATCAGGAGGGACCCATCCCTGATAAAGTAGAAGGTCAGTGAGAAAGAAGAAGGCCCTCAAGGGAGAGAGATAGCCACAGGCTCAGACATAGCCCATGTCATGAGGTTGGCCCAGGATCAGGTAGCGTTTCATTGCACAGAGGGTCCCTGTGAAGTGAAAGAGTGCTGAATACCAGCCTTCGACGATGTGCTTGACGTTGTGGATTTGGGATGTCTGATGTGCATTCATCCATGCTCACTGCCCTCAAGGAGGGCCTGTGCTGCTGGGGGATCAGATAGAACCTGAGTGCGTGGGCCGAGGGTCCTCAAGGAGGGCTACCCAACAGCATTAGAGGAAGAGAAGGAAGTTTGGATCCATCCAGAGGGCAGGAAAGCTCTGTCAGGGGGGTAGTGTGGGTCCAGATCATCAGGACTCTGTGTTGCAAGGTGCTTCATACCATCTCAGCGTGGCTTTCACAAAAGCTGGGTTGCACTGACCCAGAGAAAAACAAGAGGAGCATTTGTGAAAAAGGTTGAGAGGGAAATGGGGGGCTCAAAACTGTGAGCATAAGAATGAGGGAAATGTTCCAAAACTGATTGTGGTGATAATTATACAACTCTTCTTGCTGTGGTGGAACTATTGAGCTGTTTGATTTGTGAATTACATGCCAATAAAGGTGTTGGGGGGGGGAACCCTCCACAAGTTGAATCGGCCCATTGGTAACAGCAATGGACTGAAAACCAGCATGTCTGTGGGGATGAGCCTGGTGGAGTCAAGCTCACTCTGGTGCGCCAGATGCACCAGGACAGAAGCCCTGCTCTTGGGGAGTCAGCAGGGAAGTGACATCCACATGTAGGGGCGGGGGGCAGGTGGGAGATGGGAGATTCCATTGCATGGCAGAGATAAGTGAAGCAGGTGAGGAAGGCAGGCTCCTTGGGGAAGTGCAATGGATAACTACCTAGCCACTAGTGGGGCCTGTTAGTCAAACAGTTGGCAGATCAAAGTGGCCCAAGAGCCTCCACAGAAACCACACCTGGTGACCTGCTTCCAAAAGGTTACAGCTTTCAAAACTCCATGAAACAGTTATCCATGAGTTCACCATGTCTGCTAGTCGGGGTTGACCAGAGAAACCAATTCAGAGACACTCATACATATATGTATAAGAAAGACCTTTATGCCAAAGAGTAACTGTAAAAAAAAAAAGGAAATGAAAACATTACTGATCTAATAAAACATATGTATATCAAGAAAACATCCCAGCCCAGTCAAGATCAAGTCCATAAGTCTGATATTAGCCCATAGAGTCGGATACTAGTCCATAAATCTCCCTTTAGTCTCACAGCATATGCGATGATGCCACATCTAGGCCAGTGAGTGTAAAGGCTTGAGGATCCAGTGATTACAGATGCATTTCCAGGGCTCTGGCTGTCTTCAACATGGCTTTACCTGCTTTGTCAACGGGAATGTTGAACTGAGGGTATGTCCCACCTCCAAGGAGGTAGAGAGAGAGTTTCAAGAATTCTCATGGAAAGGTCATGCCTACAAGGAGGGATTGTCAGACGGTGGTCTCTTTGACAGGCTAGACTCCTCCCATTCATTTTTCTATCAAGTTGACATGAAATTGTGTAACTAGCACACCATAAGCCATTGTCAGCCCAAACATCAGGGTGGGAGAGGGGCCGCTATGTGAGCAAGGTGGACAGGAAGCCCTTGCTAAAAGTAGGCAGTATTGGAGTGGGAACCAAAGTTGCATGACTCTCTAGGGAAAGAGGAGTGCGGCCCGAGAAGCTCAGCAGCTTCCAGGAGCAGTGGGCACATTCTAGCTTGGTCTTTCTGAGGGGTGGGGAGGAATCTGATAGAGAAACAAGAAAACATCCCAGGATGCTGCAGCCAGCAATGCCCCTGCAGAGACAGGCAGGATGCTGGGGAGAGCACATAGAGAGGGCAGCACAGACCCAAGGCAGGGACTTCTCTGCACTTCCAGTCTCGGCTGGAATGTTCTGAAACAGAGCTCAACTGGTCAAAGTCCACCACCCCCACCTCCCAAGAGGGCCTGGCAGAGGGACAGAGCGTGGCCCTTCCTGACCAATGAGTGGCAGTGGCGGTAGGTGCCATTAAGTCAGTTCCGTCTCAGAGTGACAGCAGTCCCCTGTATATGGGAGCTCTTTATTGCAGCCACTGTATCAACCCATCTCCTTGAAAGCCTCACCCTTTGGGGCTGGCCTCTTCCTTTACCAAGCTTGACATCCTTTTTCAGGAACTTCAAATAACTTGTCCAAACAAAGTCTTGCCACTCTTTCTGGTAAGGATATTCTCGTAAGTAAGGATAATTCCAACTAAGGCTCTTCCACGATGGATTCACCCATCCTTTCAGCAGTCCTTGGCATAGTTAATATTCTTTGCCAATGCCATGATTCAAAGGCATAAATTCTTCTCGGTCTTCCTTATTCATTGTCCCCATTTATATGCATATGAGACAACTAAAAATACTGACATGGCTTGTGTCAACCTCTCCTTAATCCTCCAGTGGGAGTCCTCAAGGGAGCACCCAGAGCCCAGCATGCTGCCTGCTCCTCTTCTCCGGGGAATCGCGCTGATGCTAGAACACCCACTCCAGAAGTGTGTGGCTTGGTTTCAGCTTTCATTAAAGGACATTGTGAAGAGGAAGAACTCCAGAAAGAGAAGGTAGGTTTGGGGTGGGGGTGGGGGTGGGGGGAGCATTCCTGGGGGTGGTTCAGTTGTCACATCTTCTTAGCTAGGTGGCCAGCTGCATATTAAAGCTGTCGCATGACAGATATGATGAGCAGAGGCTGTGTTGTTCATTCCTGGGTAAGAGGAGACATGATTTGAAATGCGCTTAGAAGATCATGATGTCAGCCAATCTTGACAAAGAGCTACGCTGGTAAAACCCGCTGGCTCAACCAGCACCAGTCAGAGTAACAACAGCAGCAACTAGACTGAGCTGGGGCCACCCCACATAGAGAGTGGGGCCCACCTGCTTAGGGACTCCAGGGTGACTGCAGCGATTCTTCTTCTTAGCCTACATTTGGGGCCCCCAATACACCACCTTTCCTTGGGTCAGGTCTCTCTGTGAGCCAGGTTAGTCTGTCACAGAAATACCATAAACCAAACCCAACAGATCTTCATTTGCTACGGTTTAGGAGGGAGGCTGGAAGTCCAAGTTCCGAGTGATGGCTCTGGGGGAAGGTTTTCTCTCTTTGTCTCTGCAATTTCCCTTTCCTGGCTGCTTGAGCGGTCCCCATGTGTCTTGGCATCTATCTTGCCCCTATTCTCTCTATGTCACTTGCTTTACCAGCTTTCAGATGGCTTAAGATGCCCTCTAGCCCAACCCTGTCTTGTTAACATAACAGTCAATGCATTCCCTAATGGGAACATAAGCACTGGTCTATCCACTGCTGTATGGCTTATTCTGACTCATAGTGATTCTGTAGGACATACTCTTTCCCAGACTGTCCATCTTTATGGGAGTAGACAGCCTCATCTTTCTCCCAAGGAGCAGTGGGTGGGTTTGAACCCCGGACCTTTGGTTAGCAGACCTATGCTTACTTAAGCCATTGTACCTCTGGTCTCCTGCACCGCATATGCATAACTCCATACTCACTGCCATCGAGTCAAGGTTGACTCATAGATCGAGACTGCACAGGACAAGGTAGAGCTGTTGCTGTGGGTTTCTGAGACCACGACTCCTTACCGAAGGAGGAAGCCCCGTCTTTTCTCCCGGGGAGCAGCTGGTGGTTTCACACTGCTGACCTGGCTGTTAGCAGCCCAACTCAAGATCACTAAGCCACCAGGGCTCCTCCGATAAATGACAGCCAAAGAAAAAGGCACCCCAGTTCCCACCATCAAGTCAATTCTGGCGCATGGGGATCCCGAATGTGTCTGAGTAGAACTGTCCTCTGTAGAGTGCTTAGGGACTATTGTTTGTTTGTCCGAAGAAGATGCCCAGGCCTTTCTTCCGACATATCTCTGGCTGCACTAACCCCCACCCCACCCACTGCCCACACACATACAGCTTTTCCATTAGTGGCTGAGCATGTTAATCATTCATGCTAAGGATAGACTGGATAGCTAAACAGACAGACAGTATGACCGACAGAAAAATTAGTAGGGATATAGTTAGGTATGGATTTAGTCTAAGGAATTGGCTCATGTGATTCTGAAGCTGGTAAAATCCCTGCAGTGTGTGTCCTCAAATCCATAGGTCAGACAATGGGAAAAGGGAGTGGAGGAATTCTAGTAATAAGTCAGTTTATCATCAGCAGGCAGAGTTCACTCCAGGATCTGCTTTGGGACCTTAAGGCCTTCAACTGATTGGACAAGGCCCACCCACACTGAAGCACAACCCGCTCCACTTGAGGTCAATGGATTTAATACAAGTAACAGCAGGCCGTCTCTGGGTTAGGAATAAGCCCTAACCCCAGGTACATCTCAAATTCAAATTTGTAGGGAAGTTGGAACAGTGCTTTCCTCTTTAGAGCTACCTATCCACACTCAGTGTACACACACACACACACACACACACACACACCCTTCCCATACTTCTATGAAGCTGTGCATTTCCCAACAACCTGACCCTACCCCTGGGAGGGTTGGGACAGCCATCCGCTCCCCTCCTGCCCCCATCCCTGCCCAAACTGGCCATGGTCTGCAATGAATGACTGTCCTTTAAGGTCACCAAGAGTCACCATCAGCTCAGTGGCTCACAGCAGCAGCAGCAAATATTGCCAGAGGCCCAGGATGGTACAGAGAGGAAGCACTCAGCTATGCACCTTGAGGCTGTTTGGGAGCTGAAGCTCCTTGGTGGCCCCGCAGAAGAAAGGTATGGCCACTGGCTTCCACCAATAGTACAACCCAGGCCGGGAGATGGGGGGTTAACCTGCAGCACCCAGAGTGGCCATGAGTCTGAACCAGCGGTGGTGAGCTGGGTGGATTTCCTTGGTGTTTGTCATTGTCCTTTGCGCCGTTCTCTCTGGTCCGGCCGACCCTTCAAGAAGTCAGTCCCAGGTCAAGGAAGAATGTCTGTCTGTCTGTCCGTCACTGGATCATGGCCCTGCCTGCTGTTCTCCTTGCTCAATCCAGGTGGCCCCCAAACAACCCTAAACTCCCTGCAACTGAGTCGACTCACTGAGTCCCTCCAGGGCAGAACGTCGCCGTGAGTTTGCAAGACTCTTGATGGGAACAGAAAGCTTCATCTTTCTCCCAAGGAGCATCTGGTGGGCTCGAACTGCTGACCTTGCTTCAGCAGCTCAAACGCACCGTTCACTGTGCTTCTCGCGGTACTACAATCTCCTGCAGAAAATCAGAGGCCAGAGGGAAGGGGACGGGCGCAGCGCCGTCCTGTCCCCCTCACTGGGGGATGGCTCTGTAAAGATCTGGCGATTTAAGGAAGCAGGATGCTGCCCGCGGCAGGGTCTGGGACTAATTATTACTTGAGAAGTCTGAAAGGCAGGAGCAAGCAGAGTATATCTTAGGAAAAGCTTGGCGGCCCAAGGTAGAGCGCAACTGGCATTTACCCAGGATCTGCTCTGTCAAAGGTGGCCTGGGCTGCTGGGTTCCCCACACGTCACATCCCTAGGACCTCCGGGGACCTTTCCATTTTACAGGTGAGGAAGCTGAGTCTCAGAGGGGCACATGGAGGAGGGATCTCCCACCGGTTGATGGAGACGTGGAATTAAGAGGTAAAAGAACTTCTCCACACGCATTTGGAAGCTCTTCTGGCATGGGATCCCCGGTGGTGACATGATTATGCCTTAAACTGCTCCCTGCAAGGTCAGCATTCAAAACCAGCAGCTGCTCCATGGAGAAAGGTGGGACTTTCTATCAGAATCCCATAGGGGAAGCCTGCCTTTGCCCTATCGGGTCACTGGGAGCCGGAATCGACTAGGGCAGTGTTGACTGCTGTTAGGCCGGGTTGACAAGAGAAGCAGATCCAGAGACTCTCGTATGGGTAAGAGAGAGCGCTTTAGAACAAGGAGTCATTGTGCAGGGAGAAAACACCCAAGCCAGTCCAACTCAAGCCTGTAAGTCCAATACTAGTCCCCAAGTCCCTCTGCAGACTCAGCCAGCCACCAGCAACAATGCAGAGTGCAGAAGATCCCAGGCTGCAGCGTGAAGTCTGGTGCATCCAATGGCGGTGGGAGCACCACGGGGCTCATGCCAGTCTTGGCATGGGTCATCAACAGGAAGACAAGGGCAGAGAAAGTGGCCTGGCTTCAGAGAGCCACTTACTGCTGTGACATCTCCAAGTGAGGTCACTGAGCTGCCCCCTGATTGTCGGGCTAACCTCCGCCCATAGACGTGTTCATCTTCAAGTTGACACAAACTACCACAGGTGCAGAGCTCTGACTGCCTGGGGTCATGTGATCCTCGGACCAGGCTCGTATGCCCATTCACACGCCCGTTCCTGTTAGGAGGCCTTGGCACTGTCGCCTGGCCTTTGGAGTCTCTGGGAAACTTCCATTCCAGTGGCCCCATGTCCTCACTGAGATCCTCACACCTAACCCCCTCACCAAGTCCTGTCCCCATGCAGTCGATTCCAGCTCACAGAGGCCATCCAGGACAAGGTAGAACTGCCTGCTCCCTGGGGTCTCCAGGGTGCGCATCCTCACCGGACCAGACACCCTCATCTTCCTCCCATTGTGACATCAGGGCACTCCAAACAGCTCTGCCCACCTGGGCCCTCTGCTGCAATATCGGAGTCCTGCTGCAGGGTAGTCATGGCCCACGGTCCCTGCTGAACCATGAGCGCCAATTGTGCAGAAGGCTCAGGTGGCAGGAGGGAAGAAAGAGAGGAGGGGCATTGGGCTGGTTTGCTGCACAGGACCTCTTTCAAAGGCTGAAGAACCAGTATGTGACTTTGAGGACGAAAGGGTACCTGACCCAGCGGCCTCATGTGTATGTGCAAGTGCACATGGAAAAAGGAAGAGTGGGTGTGTGTGAATGATGGTGCTGGGATGAGCGTGGGAAGTCCCACGGACCTGCCTCAGAAGGAGGAGAGCCAGCATGCGGCTGACAAGCAAGGAGACACGCATATCAATCAGACACGCATGCCTGACCCCCAAGTGTGAGAACCAGGTCCAGGGCTTCATCCAGCCAAGTCCATGAGAACTGGCTGCCCAGTAAGTGTTAGGTGGATGGTGGAGGAGTGAGTGGGAAGCAACCCACTGACAGCTGAGTTCCTTCATGTTCCTCTATGTCTGAGCCTTCTGGAGACCTGGGAATAAGCAGTGACTTCATTCATCGGGTGCCAGCCACCTCAGGCAGCACCCCAGCAAGGAGTGCGGCTAGCCTCCGTTTAGACCCCAGTCACCCCACAGCAGGGGAGCTGATAAAGCTCTGTCTTTGTGTGTATGCGTGTGTGTCCCTCTACCCTCATGACCGCCTCTCTGTCCCTTTCCCAGGCCTGCGGAGACATCATAGCCCCCTCTACAGTTTGGAGACTGTAGGTCTTTAGGGATGCAGACAACTGCATCTTTTCCCCATGGAGAGGTAGGTGGATTCGATCCGCCGACCTGAAAGCTAGCAGCTCAGTGCCTAACTCTCAGGGTCACCAGGGTTCCTCACATCTGTCTACCAGCTCTAGGAGAGAATCAGGAATCGAGTCAAGAAGGCTGGTTGAGCGTGGCATGCAGGGACCCCACTGTAGTTAGGCGCCATCGAGTCAGATGCATAGTGACTCCGGGCACAGCAGGACCCATCATGGGCCCACCTCACCCTCCTCACCTGGGGTTCTGCAGCCACTGAGGCCCTCCATCTCATGGGGCCTGCTGCTCACCGGCACCACCCTCGAGATCCTGCACGATGCCCATCTCCAGGGCCTCTCCCAATGACATGTGCAAAGTTTGTGAGACAAAACCTTACCACTCTCACTGCTGGTTGTGCTTCTTCGCATTCAAACAGATTTATTTGTTGTTCTGGCATCCACGGTACTTGCAATATTCTCTACTCACACAAGAATTCAAATGCACCCATTCATCCATTTATCATGATCCACTTTCCAGCTTTCAGAAGCACATGGGGTGATTAAAAAGGCCATGTATACCTTCATCTTCAAAGGGACACCTTAGCTCTTTGCACACTCAAGAAGCCTTGTGCAGCAGATGAACCCAGCATCATTTAATTTCCTTTTTTTTAATCATTGTATTGGGGCCTCATACAGTTCTTATGAGAGTCCATCCCTCCATCTGTTGTGTCAAGCACATTTTGACAGCTGCTTCCAGGAGTGTGGATAGTTGATCCCAGTGGAAAGAGATCCTTGACAGGTTCAGCTTCTGCTCATGTTCTCCTGATGCTGTGCAGGGGGTCAAGATAGATATATAATCCTTTGTCAATTTGGATTAAGAGTCTAGGGGTGGAGTTTAGCCTGTCAATCTGGGGAGAGCTAATGAGACCTCTGTGTGGGCATGGCCTTCTGAGAATTCTTGGACAGCCATTATTCCTTCTTGGAGGCAAGACACACACTCTCTCTCTCAGTTCACTCCCTGGGACACTCTCTACTGACAAGGCTGACTTCCTTGGGAGACATTGCAGTTGACAAGATATGTGGAACTAACAGAGTGCCCTGAGCCAGACAAGCCACATGGATGCCACCAAACCTCTGAAGCCAGAGAAACCATGGAGAGACCCCTGCCAGTGCTGAGATGCTTCCAACGCCACGGGATCCAAAGATTTTCTACCCACTAGCTTGTGATCATTCTGAATCCGGCTTCCTTGCATGTGTTTCATGAGTCTGAAGAAGACTTTATAGATTGGTATCAGACATATGGGCTCATATCAGACTTATGGCCATAGACTGCACTGGGGTGGATGTCTTCTTAATGCATAAGTACCCTTGATATAAGACTCACTCTTTTGTGTGTGTGTGTGTGTGTGTATGGCGTCACTGCTCTGGTGGGAGTAGGGAGCCCAGTCTTGCTTCTGGAGAGCTGCTGTTGGATTTGAACCTTCAACCCTGTGGGCTGCAGTCCCGCACACAACCACTACACCACCAGGGCTCAGCCTAAGGCTGGCTTTTATCCATGTACGAGTGTCTATGGATTTGTTGTTCTAGTCCACCCAGACTAACACAGGGTTCAGTGGTGGAGATTGTTCTTGTCTTTGCATTGAGTTGCTGTCCACACTGAAAACTGGCCTCTGATCTTCTGTACGTGCGTCAAGTTCTCTTTGCTTTCATCAGGCAGGGTAGTGTCATCAGCATGTCACGGGCTGTCAACAAGCCCTCCTCCGATCCTGAGGCCCTATCCGTCTTCCTATAGTCCAGCTTCTCAGATATTTGCTCAGCACGGAGGTTGAATCGACATCCTGAGAGGATGCAACCCGGACATGTGCCTTCTGCCTTCAAACCACTCCCCTGTTGTGTCCCTGCCCCTCTAGGGAGAACACAGGTACACCCTGGTTAGCAATGGTCCTCACTTACGACTCAGGACAAACCTCATCTCATGCCAAGAAAATGACAAAAGAATTCTGCTTTTCCCATTCTCATCACCCCCTACCCCACCCCCAGGGATCACAGAGGGTAACAGACAGCCTAGAGTCTGCTCAACCTTGTGCTAGCTGCATGCAGGCAGATGGACCACTTGTCCTCCCTGGACCTCCATCACCTCTTCTGGGAATCAGAGTAGGAATGCAGTAGAATGCCACATTCCACCCAGCTGTGCTCACTGATGTTTCTGTGCAGAAAAAGGAGGCCTGGGACCTGACTGAAAAGGAGTTCTTCAGAGAGTTCTACAAGCAGCTGAGAAGAACAAGGGGCAGCCCAGACAAACTCTACCCAGCCCCCTGCTGTCCTTGAGGCCTTTCCTTGCATGACAACATCCTGTGCTGCAGAGTGGGGAGGCTGGGGGACAGAAGGGGGTGTCTCGGCTGCCTTCCTTACAGAGCGGTGATCCAGCTCTTTCTTCTTCATTGCCAATCTCTAAGTGAATGGTACAGCATGCACTCTGTGTGACTCCCCCGGGTCCTAACTGGAGCTTGGGTGTGAATCAGTCTTGGCCCAACCCATGTCTTAACTCCTACCAGCTCTGAGCCTTGGGCAAGCCAAGCCATTAGTCTTCTCTCAGCCTCTTTCTTTATCTGCATGGGGGAAGTAAACAGTGACAGGCTTTCTGACCTCAACATTGGCAATGGTCAGGTAGCTCCTGGCAAGCTTGGATTCCTGCCCCTCCTTACTGGTTGTGGGCTTCATTAGCCTGTGAGCGCGTGACTTCCTGTCTAATCCAATATTGGGATGGCGCTGTCTGAGTGATGTGCAGAAAGTGAAACTACCAGGCACCAGGGAGGGTGTGGGGCAGTCTTTTTGCCACTGGTGTTGGGCATCACACCAGGGTCCACAAACAGTTTGGTGACTTCTGACCTCCCCCCGACCCCCTTCCATTTCCCACACACTGATCCTGTGGACAAAAGAACGAAACACGGCGTGGTCCCGTGCAAGCCTCACAATTTTTCAGTCCATTGTTGCAGACTCTGTGTCAAACCATCATGAGGGTCTTCCGATTCTTTACTGCTCCTCTGCTTGTCCAGCCACCTTTTCCTTCTCCAGGGACTACTCCCTCCAGACACCACATGGCAGTTACATCATGTCCAGTCAACTTGAGCAAAGGGGTGAGGTCCAGTCCGTCAATCAGGTCACAGTTTGATGACCTCATTTGGAGATGCAAGGGAGATTAATAGCTTCCTGGAGGTCAGACCCAGAGAGTCCTGCCTTCCCTTTCCTTTCCTGTTGCTGAGCTACTCAGAGAGTAGAAGGAGACCCACAGAGACCTAGTATTGAGATGCTAGTATTGAGATGCTTCCACTGCCATTGGATCCACAAGACCTTCTACCCACTGGCCAGTGATCTTCCTGCAGCTGGCATCATTGCCTGTACTGCATGAGTCTCCAGAGGAATTTTTGGACTAGTATCAGACATATGGGCTAATAGTGGACTTATGGACTTGATTTGGGCTGGGCTGGGATGCTTTCTCATCATACAATTGCTTTCATATAAAACTCTTTCTTCCTTTGCTCTTTATTACTCACATGTCTATCGATGTGTTTCTGTAGCCAACCCTAACACACATATTGAAAATTCATGAAACAAAGTCTCGCCATTCTTTCCTCTAAACATTCTGGCTGTATCTTTTTCTGAGAGAGATTTGCTTGTCCTTTGTGCATTCGATATTCATCAGCACCCAACCCATAGTTCAAATGCGTCACATCTTGTGTGATGTCTGTGTTAAATGTCCTACTTTCATATGCATAAGAGGCGGTTGAGAATACCTTGGCTCTGGTCAGACGCACTTTAGTCCTCAGAGTAACATTCTTGCTTTTCAACACAGTGAAGAGGTCTTGAGCAGCAGATTGACAACGTGGTGTCTGAACTCTTGACTGCTGCTTCTCTGAGCGTTGAGTGTGGATCCAAGAAAGACACAATCTTTGACAACTGACCCTTTCTCCGTCTGTCATGATGTTGCCTATTGGCCCAATTGTGAGGATTTGGGTTTTCTGGACATGGAGTTGTCATCCATGCTGAAGGCTGCGATCCTGGATCTTCATCAGCAAGGGCTTCTAGTCCTCATTGTCAGCAAGCAAGGTTGGGCCACCTGCATATGCAGCTTGTTAAACCTTTCTCCAATATTGATGCCACATTCTTTGTCATAAGCACCAGTTTCTCTGAGGAATTGCTCTGCATACAGATCAAACAAGTAGGATGAGAGGACACAGCTGTGGTTCACAACTTTTCTGATTCTGAGTCATGCAGTAACTATTCCCTTGCTCTGTTCACACAACTAACTGCCTCTTGATCCATGTACCGCTGTAGCATGATATAGTGCTCTGAGATTCCCATTCTCAAGACTATCTATAGTTTGTTATGATCCATACAGTTGAATGACTTAGGTTAGTCAATAAAAGACAAGTAAATATCTTCCTTGCAGTCTCTGCTCTGAGCCAAAAGCCAGATGACCTCAGCAAGCACATCTCTTGCTCCATATCCTCTTCTGAATGCAGCCTGAACCTCCGGGAGTTTCCTTCCAATGCAGGACTGCGACCATTGTTGGATGATCTTTGGCAAAATTTCACTTTCATGTGACTTTGATATTATTTTATAATTTGAGCATTCTCTTGGGTCACCTCTCATTGGAATAGTGACAAATATGGATCTCTTCCTGTCAGTTGTCAGACAGTGGTTCTCTAAATTTCCTGGCCTAGAGGACTGCGTGTTTACATTGCTCTGTTAGCATGTTGAAACATTTCCGTTGGTTTTTCATCAATTCCGGGAGACATGCTTTTTTGACTCATGCTTTCACTGCAGCTAGGACCTCTTCCTTCAGTCCCATCCTTTCTTATACACCTGCTACCTCTACAATAGGTGCAATGTTGACCAGTTCTGCCTGGTACAGGGACTCTGTACTCTCTCCACCTTCTTCTGGTGCTTCAAGACTTGGATTTTTTTCTCTTGAGTTCTTTCTGTTTCAGAAATACTGGTCATATTCCTTCCTTTGGTTTTCTAATGCCCTTGGCCTTGAACCAGTGCAATAGTGACTCAAGGCCTATGTTCTATCCCTGTCTTCTGTTCTCTAGGCATCAACTCCCCCAATTGTAAAGTGGGGATTTAGAAAGAGACTGCCCCTAATTCAGGCCCTACTTCTATCATGAAATGTGCCAGTAGGAAAACACACACACACACACACACACCTTTGGGTCAGCCTATCACTACAGTGGCTACAACAGCCACTGGCTGAATTCAGGCACAGAGACAACTGTGCTTTAATCCTTGACGTTTGTTCTCCAGTTGCGCACATGAGCCAGGGCTTCCTCTCGCCCATCCCACCTGCTCCTCTGACCTGCCGCAGCACTTGCTCTCACTTCCAGCCTGCGTCTGACATGGGCCTTTGAGGGTGGACAGCTGGGGGCTTCTCTCAAAATGCAGATATCTCCGTATTCCTGTCCAAGGGCAGACGCTGCCCAGACTCACTTGTGTTAGACACCACTGTCCATTTCATTTTCTGGAAACTTCTCCAGAGAAAGCAGATCCTTTCTGTTTCACTGACCCCTGAGGTGGGTCCTAGTCCAATGGTGAGCAAACCGTGAGCTGTGTGCCAGCTCTGGCCTGCCATCTATTTTGTAAATACAGTTTTATTGGCACAGGAGCCACACCCATTCAATGACACATGGGCTGTCAGTTCAACAGCCTTTTTGAGGAAAGAAACTCGTTATCTGCCCGAAATGAACGCTATGCTCCTTAGACAGAAGATAAACCATGGTTGTGTCCTTTACGGGCACTGTTCTCTAACCCTTCCTATGGCCCGCTCCGCCTGTGTGCCAGCAGGACCCACTGAAACTAATAAACAAGGACAGAGGGCGAGGGCTGCCAGTCCTAGGATCTGACCAGCTTCCCAGATACAATCTCACCAATGGGGGCGGGGCCAGAGAACAGCCCATCCTCATCTTTCTCGTTTTCATCTTCTTCTTCTCTTTCCCATCTCATCAGACCGATACGGAGGCACGATGTGCGCGCAGAGATTTTAATCCATAACTCTGATCCAATGTGGCTTTGGGTTTCTCCCAGGGCAGCAGGCCAGGAGACAGGAGACAGAGGGTGGGGACAGGTGCCTGCGGCTCTGCTAGGTGCTGCTGGCCGGGTGTGGAGAAGGGGAGGGTGGTGGCATTCGACCAGGGCCTGCCCCTCACGGCCTTCTCAAACCCAGGTAGGGGGAATGATATCCTCCTGTGCGCCGGTGGCACCGTGGTTAGACACTGGGCTGAGATCCTCCAAGGTCAGTAGTTCAAAACCACCAGCTGCGCCTTGGGAGAAAGACGGGGCTTGCAACTCCTTTTAAGAGTTACGGTCTCAGAAGTTCTCAAGGGCAGTTCTACCCTGTCCTTTAGGGTGGCAAGGAGTCATAATTCGCTCCAGGGCAGTCCGTTTGGATTTGAGTCTATGATCCATAGGAGGTGGGGTGCGGAGTGCTCATTTGTTAGCTAGAGACTCAGTGGTTTGGACACACTCTCAGGCTCCAGGGGACAGAGGCGGGAGTTCTGTCCCCTTTAGGACGGCAGCCTACAAACCCTGTGGGACATGGGTCATGGGACAGTTCTACTTGATCCCGTTATAACCATCTTGATGGCACAGCACGGTAACAGAGGAGACTGCCAAGATTCGGCGTGGCAGGAGGGACATGGCGCCCCCCCCCCCCATAGGAGACCAGCTCCCCATGGATATGAAGAAGTGACAGTGTTCAGAGGGGGAGGAAGACCCAAGGCCGTCCCAACACAGAGCTCCTGGGGCCTGACTCTGCCCTCTGCAGGTCATTCTGAGATATTAGTGTGGTTTGGGGCTGGGGGCAGTTCCCTCCAGGCCCAGGGCAAGGCTGGGAGAACGACACCTGGGCACAGTCAAGGCCAGGAGGCTGCAGGATCTGAGATCCACAGTCCATGCCCCCTGCCAGGCATCCTGAGCAGCTCACCCCAGAGTCCACTGTCCGCCCACTCCGCCCCCGCCCAAGGAGCACCTCCAGAGGCCAAGAGGGGCCCTGTGAAGGCCATGCCCCTGGGAGGTTTGGCTTGAACTCCCTCCAGGAGTCCTGACGGCTCAGTGAGTTAGTGTAGGACTGCTATCTGAAAGGGTGAGGCAATATGCTTCCAGAAAAAGCTACACCCTACGCAGAAAAAGCCAATCCCTGGTAGTGTAGTTATTACGAGTAGGGCTACTAACAGAGAGGTCTGCAGTTTGAAGCCACCAGCAGTGCTGAGGGAGAAAGATGAGGCCTTTGTCCCCGTGGATCAACTTACAGCCTTGGAAGCCCACAAGGGCAACCTACCCGCCCTTAGTCAGCCATGAGTTGGCGCAGACTCGATGACAGTGGATAGTTGTGGTGGTTGTGGTTGTGGATAACACCAGAAGGGCAGCCTTTCCCAAGGACAGAGGTCAGCAAAGAAGGAGGGAGGGAAACAGGAAACCCACGGAGGAAGGGGGACAAGGGATGGCATTGAATCAAAATGTATCTGAGTTGTTGAGTGCAAAACTGAAGCCCGACTCTGTAAACTTCCTCCTCAATCACAATTTTAAAAATTATTGGAAAGAGAACTGCAGCCTTGGGAACCCATTCTTGCAGTGCAATGGGGCCTATAGGGTAGCCATGGCTTTGAACAGACTCGGCAGCTCTGTATTTGATTGGGTTTGGGTTATTGCTGCAGTCTGACAATCAGGTAGGTGACCACAAAGGGACAGGGCCTTTGTCTATGGGTTTCCTCCGGAAAGGACATGGGTAGGAGCCAGGGACATTTTCCACCCTTGCTTGTACAGGTGAGTGTTACAGACACGCACAGCCTTGAGCCACAGGGGGCCCCACCTAGCCCTCCTATTGAATAGGCAAAGTGGGGGCAGCAAAGCTTAGCCAAGGATCCATGTCACCCCTGTACTTTCAATGGGGGCCAAGCCTCTCTCCAAGCAAACAGCCCATTCCGGGACAGAGGGGACACAAGCCATCAGGGCAGGTTCTAGTCCCTAGTCTAGGAACTGAGGCGTCCACCTTTAGAGCCAAGTGGGTATTTGCGCTGATGCCGACTCCATCACCTGTCAGTTCCACGAACCTAGGAGGTCCCTTCAGCTCCTGTCCCCACACCTGTCATCTGCAGGTGATGACATCTGCCTTTTAAAGTTGTTGCCAGGGTCTAGTAAAATCTATCATGGGTTGGGGGAGAGGAGAGAGATCTCTGCAGAGGAGCAGGAATCACACTCTCCCTGGTTTTGTAGTGAAAACTGCCACCCATGGAGAAGCCAATGATGCAAGGAGAACCTCTGCTGTGACTCGGCAAACCCCCTGCCGCCACCTTTCTAGACCTTCTCTCTGACTCCCCTGTTCTTCTGCACATGAACTCCAGGATAGATAAGTCTATGCAAACAACAGCTGGATGAGTCGTGAGGGCAGGGGACGCTGAGGAGAAGCGGGGAGCTAATGATGAGTGCAGGCGTGAAGAAAACGTTCTGGGGATTACAGCACAGCTCTTTTTAATACATTGAAGCTCTGGAGCATATGGTATATGACTGTGCTAGTCCAAGCTGAGTAAAGAAACAAATTCATAGACACTCATATGTGTATAAGAAAGGACTTTATATCAGAGTTATTGCATATTAAGAAAACATGCCCGCCCAGTCCAGATCAAATCCACAAGTCCGATATTAGCCCAGATGTCTGATACTAGTCCATAAATTCCTCTTTGGACTCATGCAACCCATATAGGAAGAACACAGGCCAATGGGTGGAAAGTTCTGTGGATCCAGTGGCAGTGGAAGCATCTCAGTGCTGGCAAGAATCTCCACATGGCTCTTCCAGCTTCAGGGCTCTGGCTCCATCAGCATAGCTCCAGGTGGCTTGCAAGCAGGAAGACCTAAAGCAGAGAGAGGGAGAGGGAGAGGGAGAGGGAGAGAGAGACCCACCTCCCAGGAGGAAGACAGGAGTTCCCAGCATCCTCAGGAGAAGGCCGTGCCCCCACAGAGACCTCAATGGCTATGACCTGATTGACACGCTAGACTCCACCCCTTCACTCAAGATGACAGGAGATTACCATATATTTCAG
>PVJH01033597.1:0-21456 GCA_004026705.1 Nesogale talazaci | reverse complement strand
GGTATGAAGAACAACAACGGGCCTGTTAATTTTCCTGATTTCACAGGAAGAATCTGGGGCTTAGAGGAGAAGTTTGCGTTATCTTCTGCTGTCCTTCTGTGTTCTGAGGAAGAGGAAGGGAAGAGTCAACCCTCAAGCTCAGTGTTCACAGCTGGGAGACTGGGCTGACTATTGCTGGGTTGCTGATTTGGGGGCTGAGTGCGGTTTGAGTGGGGCAGGGGGCCTGGTTCTCCTCAAAGCTCTTTGGTGAGTTTGTGCTGCAACCAGAAAGGGAAATTATTCCTGTTCAGCCTGCCTCAGCCCTTTCATCCATTCATTGAGAGGGCCAGGCCTGACAGCTTCTTTCTTCCTGATTCTGACTTGATCTTGGGTGAGTTCAAGGCGTGGTGGGGACACAGGACCAGAACTTGTGTAGGATGTCTAGGTGGAGGGGGAGATAGGGCTTTACTTGATCTAGAAGTGGTATTGACCTCTGAGGATGTGGGAGTGAAGGGAATGAGTGGAATCTTGGAGGGCAACTCGAGGTCTACAAGTGACAAGTGGAGAGGATTTTTGTTGGGTGGGGGGAGGGGGGAAGCCTGCATCAGCTCTGAGCATGTGCCTCAGAAAGCTCTTCTTTGTAAATCAGTATGTTCTTTACTGGGGTCTGCTTCTTGGATTTTTGGACAGGGATTTAGATGTCTTTAATGTTAAGTTAGAGAGCTGTCCTCTTGAATTCACAGCTTTCAGTTGTACCTTTTGTCATGCCTATGTTTTTCATGGCACCCGTGCAAAAAAATATTTTCTCTGCCCTGTCCCTTCCTGCTCATTGGCCCCTCTCGGCCCCAACCGTCATTGGCTGTAGCTGTGTTTGTGGAAAGGTCTGTCTGTGTCAGGTTCTTTAGAAAGCTTTTCAGGGTGACCTTGGACTGCATTGCTGGGGTGCCAGGCCTTGGGGCTTTTCTTCTAGTGTACCTTTGGTGCTTTTTTCCTTTTTTTTTTTTTGCTTTTGAGCAGCTAATTAACCAGGATTCATTTGAGAGGTCGTATTTATATCTTTGGTTTCCCTTGAAGGTTTAAATGAAAAGTTACCAAGGCTGTACATGAATATTCATAATAGCAGCACTGTTCTCAACAGCCTAAAAAGGTGGAAACAGCCCAAATATCCATCAACAGATGAATACATAAACACAATGTGGTCTGTCTATACGATGAAATACTTCTTCATCCATAAAGGGCAATGGGATCTGGATACATGCCATTACATGGATGGATGGACCTTGAAAACTGAGCAAAGTAAATCACAAAAGATCATGTACTGTATAACTCCATTTATAGGGAATGTCCAGGTCGGCAAATTCAGAGAGAAAGATAGCAGATTGGTGGTTGCCATCATCCTGGGGGAGGGGACAGTTGTTGTAGTTACGTACCATTGAGTTGGTTGTGATTCATAGAGGCCCGATGTACCACAAAATGAATCACCATGCAGTCCTGCACCCTGGGTCTTACTGTTTGACCCCATTGTTGCAGCCACTGGGTCACTGCAACTTGCACAGGCTCTTCCTCTTTTCCACCGCCCCACCATTTTACCGCCATGCGCAATGACCAAGGACTGGTCTCCTAATAGCATGTCCAAAACACAGGAGACAAAGTCTGGTTGTGCTTCTCCCAAGACAGATTTGTTTGTTCTTTTGAAAGTCTACGGTACTTTCAACATTCTTCACCAGAACCATAATTCAGATGCATCCATTCTGCTTCAGTCTAACTTTTTCAAGGTATGGACAGCTTTCACAGGCATAGGAGGCAATGGGAAATACCAGAACTTGGGTCAGTTGGAATTTAATCCTCAAAATAACGCCCTTGTTTTTCAATACTTTAGAAAAGATATGGACAACAGATTACCTAGTGCAGCTCATCTTTTGATCTCTTGATTTCTGCTTCCATGAGCATTGATTGTGGATCATAGCAAGGTGAAGTCTCTGACAAATGCGGTCTCTTCTCCATTTATCGTGATGTTACCTACTGGCCCGCTGTGAGGATTTTGGTCTTCTTTACATTGAGTTGTAATGCATACTGAAAGCTGAAATCCTTGATCTTCATCAGCAAGTGCTTCAGTTCCTCCTCCCTTTCAGCAAACTAGGTTGTGTCATCTGTCTATCACAGGTTGTTAATAAGCCTCCCTTCAATCCTGATGCCACATCTTCAGGTCATCCAGCTTCTTCAATGGTTTGCTTTACTTTTGTATTACACCTCTGTGCTCTGAGAAAGGGAAGAATCAAAGCACGCAGTGTTTACAGCTGGGAGACGGAACTGGGGACAGCTACAAGTTGCTCATTTGAGGGCGTGAAAGCAGGTTAGAGATTAACAATGGGGTGATGAGAATATTCTAAAGTTGTGGTGATGTTTGCACAATCCCGAATACACTAAAATCCACGGACTCGTATACATAAAAAGTTAATCACATGGTTATGCAAATTCTATCTCAGTAAACCGGTTAGCAAAGCAAAATGACAGTTTGTACCACCTCATTATTCACTGGTGGCCACATTTGCATTTTGCCTTTATTTTGTGTCTTACTGTCCTTTCTAATTATTCGACAGTTGTTTCCAATGAGTTGACCGCAACAATGGGCTCAAGCCTAAGAATTGTGAAGATGGGCAGGAATAGTGTTTTGCTCTATTGGGTTTGGGCTTATTATAAGTTTGAACCAACTCCATGGCACCAAATTAGCCAGGGAGGAGGGAGAAAGACAAAACTTTCTATTCACATAGAGGTATAGTCTCGGCAACCCACGGGGGCAGTTCTACCCTTTCCTATAAGAGGAGTGAGCTGTTACTCAACCCAGTACACTGGCTTGCCTATAAGGATGACTGGGCAAGACCCCAAGCAGCTGCTGGTCAGAAATTAGACACTCTCAGGAAGTCTCCCTTAGGAGCATGCCTCCTTCAGAGATGGGGCTAGCCTCCACTCAAAGAAGGTGGCTTAATGACATTAGGAAGTCTTTGGGGAATGGATAGTGAGGGGTGGAGCTATGTGCTTTGACTCGAATCCTGCTTCTGCTTTCTCTAGCTCTGTGGCCTAAGATGAGTTACCTTGTCTCCTTGGCACCTACATTTGTCTGGAATGGAGACAATGGCAGTGGTAGCTGGGTTGATTGTAGAGAAAAGTTCAGATGCAACCAAGAAGAAAGACTGAAGAGCATTTCCGCTCAGGCTCACCAACCCTCTACCATTAGCCTAATGGCTGTGTCTCCCCATGCACCCCTTGTTGGCCAGGGAAGAGGGTGGGGCACCTGCTACTCATACCAGCTCCTCACCCCAAGGTCCAGCAGGTCAAGTCACCCTGGCACTCAGTGAAGCCCCTGTCAGAGGCTGCATGCAATTTTTAGTGTCTTCAAAGTCATCACAGTGGCTCATATCTTGTATTTGGTGGTGATGTTGAAGGCACAGTGGGAGTCTGATGGTAAAAGCCACAGGACCCTATTTTCTCTTTTTTTTTTTTTGAATCAATCATTTTATTGGGGGTGCTTACAGTTCTTATAACAATTCATACTTCAGTTGTATCAAGCACATTTGTACAAATATTGTCATCATCATTTTCAAAACATTTTCTTTCTGCTTGAGCCTTTAGTATTAACTCCTCTTTGTTTCCTCCTCCCCCACCCTCCCACCCTTGTGGACCCCTGATAAATTATAAGTTATTATTATTATTATCATCATCATCATATCTTATACCATCTCCCTTAGCTCACGTTTCTGTTATTCGTCCTTCTGGTCAGGGGGTGGGGGTGTTATATATCAATCATTTTAGTCAGTTCCCCATTTCCCCTCATCTCCCCGCCACTCCCCAACATGGTATTGCTACTCCCATTACTGTTCCTGAGGGATTTGCCTGTCCTGGATTCTCTGTGTTGAGAGCTCTTATCTGTATCAGTGTACATATTCCTGTCTAGCTGGATTTGTAAGGTAGAACTGGGATTATGATAGTGGGGGGTGGTTTAGGAACTAGAGTAGCGGTTTTCAACCTATGGGTTGCATCACCTTTGGGGGGGGTCAAACCACCCTTTTCATAACAGTAGCAAAATGATAGGTTTGAAAATAATTTTATGGTGGTGGGTGTCACCACAACATGAAGAACTGTATAGAAGGGTCTCAACATTAGGAAGGTTGAGAACACTGAGCTAGAGAAATATTATGTGTCCCATTAGTTTATGCTGTACGCTGGCCGACTCATTCCTTCCTTGTGACCCTTCTGTGAGGGAATGCAGGACACTATCTTCTTAATGCCAGAGCCCTTGTTGGAAGGTGAACAAGCGGCCATCTAGTTCAGAAGCAACAAGACCCTTAGGGAAGAGGCACACCAGTCTGTGTAATCACCAGGTGTTGAAGGGATCAGGCATCAAAGAACTAAAAATTATATCATTGTAAATGAGAAGGGATACAGATTGGAGATCCAAAGCCCATGTGTAGGTAACGGGACATCCCTTACAGAAGGGTCGAGGGGAGGAGACGAGCCAGTCAGGGTGCAGTGTAGCAATGATGAAACATGCAACTTTCCTTTAGTTCTTCAATACCTCCTCCCCCCCAACTATCATGATCCCAATTCTACTATACAAATCCAGCTAGACCAGAGGATGTATACCAGTACAGATAGGAACCGGAAACATAGGGAATCCAAGACAGGTGATCCCTTCAGGACCAGTGGTGAGAGTGTCGATACCGAGAGGATGGAGGGAAGGTGGGGTAGAAAGGGGGAACCGATGACAAGGATCTACATATAACCACCTTCCTAGGGTATGGACAACAGGGAAGTGGGTGAAGGGAGATATCGACAGTGTGAGAGATGACAAAATAATAATAATTTATAAATTATCAAGAGTTCACAAGGGAGAGGGAGTGAGGAGGAAGGGGGAAAAATGAGAAGCTGATACCAAGCTGATACCAAATATTTTGAGAATGATGATGGCAGCAAACGTACAAATGTGCTTGACAAACAATAGATGGATGTATAGTACAGATTGTGATAAGAGTTGTATGAGTCCCCAATAAAATTTTTTTTTTTAAGTACCCTTGTTGGACGAAGTGCTTTCTGGAGGACGACAGCTATGGCTGAAACTTCTTTTCATTCTGCTGTGTTTGCTTTAGGAAGCCCTGGTGGCATAAAGGTTTCTGTGGGACCCCCAAGTTCAAGGTCAGTGGTCTAAAAACCAATTGAGAAAGATGCTCCCATAAAGAGTCACATTTTTAGAAACCCACAGTTTCTAAAAGTATCTTATAGGGTCGCTGTGAGTATCTGCTTTAAGGGAAAAGCCTTGCTTTTCTGGGGCACATTACACTTCTTTGCTCAGTGGAGGTGAGTATGGAACCTGAAGGAGCAGACTGTTGATAGGGATGATCCTTGGTGAAAGAGAGATAGATGGTCCTGCTGTAAAGATTTTCTCCATGAAAGCTTAGACTTGGAGCAAACTATTCCTGGCATCATTCATCCCGGTGGTCACAGGACACTGAGGTCTTGATTGGGATAAGACGTGAGGCTGGACGTAGCAGAGATCCCAGTACCTCTTCATGACCCCCTCACATGTCTCACAAAAGGTAGGAGATGACCAGACCAGCTGTGATTTACACACAAAGATGTCTAGAGGGTCTCTGGACATGCTTTCTCTTTTCATATTCAAAACCCAGAAAATATGAAACAGCCTGTATGTTTAATTGTGGAAGTATTTTCTCAAAAATTCCCTGGGGAAAAAAACAGGAATGAGGCAAAGAACCAACCTCAAAACCATAGAAACGGTATGAGTTACAGCCTACACACAGTCTATCCATAGAATCTTGCAGGTACACCTCCACTAGCAGACACATGACTCCAACCCCATGCTTTGCCAGCCTCCGCCTTTGGTGTGCAGAGATGCGTGCCGCCAAATATCCCCCCCGAGCTGGGAAACCAGCACCCTCAGCTGTGAGTCTTCTTTAGGAGTGCTTAGGACTTCTCCAACAGGAGAATTTTTATGGGGTTGGCTATTCTGTTTGGAAATTTGGCCTGCAGGCTGCTGTGAGGGTGCCTCTGTGGGGTTTGGTGGGCTCTGCTCTGCTCCCACTCAGAGTCCACCTGGTCTGTTTCAAGTGACCCTTTGGTTATGCCACACGCTGTGCTGTGACTCTGAAACTTGTCACCTCCTCGGCTCTCCTGACTCCTCTGATGTCCATCTGAGCAACACTTATTTGTGAGGTGCTGTGACGGTCCTGGGATGAGTATCCTCAACTCTAGGCATTCTCACTTGTTCTACTTTCCTGCATGCTTGTTTACGTGTCTGATGGGATTTATTTTAATTGTGTGGAGGGCTAGTCTGTTGTAGTGGATGAAACTGGGACCCACACTGCCTCAGCCTGGGTCATAGAACAAGTAAGTCATGGAACTAAGACTTGAGTCTGGGGCCTTTTTGTTCCAGGCCAGGGCCTTTGCACTGTCCAGAGCTGTTAGGTTCTCCTGCTGTTGGTGGAAGACAGGCTCTACTGGTTTCCTAACCTTCCCCACCTCACCCCCATCCTGCTATGAATGATGAAGGCCACCTTTTAGAAGTTATCCTGCTAGCACCATCTTAGAAGTCATGCCTTGTATGCTCAGGAAAACATCATCCCCCCAAAAACAGAACAAAAACACAAATAATGTATGCTAAATGCTGTCTGATAGTAACAAACCAGCTAAACAAACCAACCCAAAATGTATGCATAATCTCATCAGTCAACAAAATTACTGCATAACGGTTCACCTGACTAATGGGTCACATAAAAATCAGGCTCCACAACCCTAACCCTGGAAGAACTAGATGGTGCCTTGCTACCACTCCCACCACATTAAAAGGTCCTAGACAGGAGGGGAAAATGTGGAACAAAACTCAAAATCATAAAAAAGACTAGGCTTGCTTACTGGCCAGATGGAAACAGATGAGACTCCCAAGACTATGGCCCTGAGTCACCCGGCAGGGCTGGCACTGGACTTAATTTTGGTAGAATCATCAAGCATTCAAGATCAAAGTTCAGAGGGTTGGGGAAGAAGGAAGAATGGAGAGAGGAGGAGACACCGGGAGTGTGTGTGATGACACACTGCAGGGGTTGCAGTGGCTGAATGGCTGAATGTAAAGCTGATTATCTGCTCTGTAACCCTGTACCTAATTCACAATAGAACTTAAAAAAAAAAAACATTATTTGCTTTCTGACCCCTTCTTATGAATGTAGATGATGTTTTCCATCATCTCATGATTGCTTGTTCACATGTCTGATCACACTAGATTGTAAGCCCCTTGTTTCTTGTGCTGGTTGTGATTCAAGCTTTTGCACGATTCTTAGAGAAGTCCTGTTGAACACCTTCAGAGGGTGCCAGCCATAGTGGGCAGCGTGGATAAAGCTCCCTGGATCTGGGCAGGAAGTGCTGGCTTATGGAATTAGGAGGGCGCAGTAGTCTGTTTAGCTCTTGCTTAATGCTATGCCATGCTGTGAAGGGTTCCTTGAATCCCTCATAATTATTTGTAATTAATGACTGTGTAACATCTTGGTGAGTTAATAGGCCGTCCTTTACCTAGCCTTTCCATATTGAAAACTGGGTTCCTTCCCTGTTTTGCTGGAATAGCTAGATATTCACCTGTGAACTCCTTTGTGGGCCGAGCTTTGGCTTTACTTTGTATTATTCTGTCAGGCTTAATTTCTGGCCATGGGTTTACTGGGGCAAGAACACGGCAGCCTCTCAACTTGCTGCATGTTGCTGTGTTGCTGGCAGCACTTCTGCCCATTTTTCTTTGCCACCTGTTGGGCACCAAGGATTTGCATTCCAAAGAGGAAGACCTCTCAATTGTAGTGTAGCCTGTTTGGGGTGAACAGATTCTGTGGTGTGCTGTTTGTCTCATTGGCACTGGGACCTGGGAGCTGGTGTGGCCCTGCGTGCCTGGGCTGACTTAGAGTGCAGTTAAGTCCTCAGATGTGCCCGTGAACGTCCTCAGTCCATGGCTGGATTCCATCAGTACTCTTCGGGAAGGAGGCAGAAGGCTTGCAGGTGCTTCTATATGGGACAGTGGTCTCCTGGAGTAGAAGGAGTCTGTATGCAGAGGTGCCATTTGATAAGTGGAGAAGGGCCTTTGGGAGGGGTGTTATCAGGCAGGAATGGGGGTAAGACCTCTGTTTGTGCACTTAGGCCGTTGGGGCTCCTCTCTCCAGTGCCACATAGTGCCCTGTGCCTGATCGCCATTTTCAGAAGATGGCGGCTCATCTCCATGCCCCCTTACAAGGCCCAGCCTTAACTTCTCCCTCCACTTTCTGATTGACAAACAAGTTTCTGACGTGTGGCAGCTCTTTTTCTTTGCTGGCCCACTTGGCCTGGACTGAGACAGGTCTATCTCTGATAAAACTCAGATCTGCCAGAGAAGTGCCATGATGAGAAAGGAACAGAAGAACCTGGTTCAGGCTAACTGGAAGGGAGCCCTGGAAGGGAGAGTGTGTGTAGCATTTGTGTCTTGACAACCCCTGAGAGAAGCTGGCTGCATGGCTTGCTCTAATGCCTGGGTGTCACCTGTGGACTGGCTGCTGAACCATCTTGATTGGAGCCTATAGGTTCCACCGCCTACATACCTGTATGGGGAGGGAACATTTGCCAAATAATTGGGTTGTTGGGTTTTGGGTTTGTTTGTTTTTTTAAATCTTGGAGAGTGGGAGCGCTTGCACAACTCTTATCACAAGCCATCCATCCATTGTGTCAAGCACATTCGTTGCCATCATCATTCTAAAACATTTTTTTTCTACTTGGCCCCTTGGTATCAGCTCCTGATTTCCCCCTCCTTCCTTCATGAACCCTTGATAATTTAGAAATTATTATTTTTTCATGTCGTACACTGTCTGTTGTCTCCCTTCACCCACTTTTCTGTTGTCCATCCCCCAGGGAGGAGGTTATATGTAGATGCGTGTGATTGGTTCCCCCTTTCTCACCCCCCTTCCTCTTACCCTCCTGGCATCACTCCTCTCATTATTGGTCCTGAGGGGTTCATCTGCCCTGGATTCCTTGTGTTTCTAACTCTGATCTGTACCAGTGCACATTCTCTGGTCTAGTCAGGTTTGTAAAGTAGAATTGGGATCATCACAGTGGTAGTGGTGGTAAGGGTGGGTTGGGCATTAAAGAACTAGAGGAAAGTTGTATGTTTCATTGGTGCTATACTGCACCCTGACTGGCTCCTCTCCTCCCCGTGACCCTTCTGTAAGAGGATGACCAATTGCCTACAGAGGGACTCCGCACTCCCCCTCATTCACAATGATATGATTTTTTTGTCCTTTGATGCCTGATACCTGACCCTGTCAACACCTCGTGGTCACACAGGCTGGTGTGCTTCTTCCTTGTAGGCTTTGTTGCTTCTCAGCTAGATGGTTGCTTTTTATCTTCAAGCCTTTAAGACTCCAGACGCTCTATCTTTTGATAGATGGGCACTATCAGCTTTCTTCGTCACATTTGCTTATGGACCCGCTTTTGTCTTCAGCAATCATGTTGGGAAGGTGAGCATCATGGAATACCAGTTTAATAAAACAAGGTGTTGTTGCATTGAGGGAGTACTTGAGTGGAAGCCCTGTGTCCATCTGCTACCTTAATACTAAACCTATAAATATATACACTTAGTTCTATTTCCTCATCGTCACCTATTACAATAAACTTATTTATTTTAAGATATTGTATATGCTATTGTAATCTCTAATGTACTGTATTTGTTGGACCATAAGATGCACTTTATCCAAAAAAGTGGGGTGGGTGGCGAACGAGGATGTTTCTTATGGTTCGTAGGTGTGGTATCCCAGAACATTTGTTTCTGACCCCATGTGTCTACTTACTGTTTGCTGCTGTTTGCATGCTGTGGTTTGCTGTGTGTTTGGGGGAAGTCCCTCCTTCTGGAGTCTCAAGGTCAGTCAAGTCACATGATCAGCACAGCGCATACCTCCCTCGTTTGTTATTGAAAGTGATGATGGTTCTTAACACCACTGTTAAGTTTAAACTATTAAGTATTACTGTATTTTACTTTATTTTAAGAAATATTTTCATATACTGGTACTATTTGGTTCAGAATATTTTTTTCTTGTTTTCCTGTGCTAAAAACTGGCTGTGTCTTATGGTCAGGTACATTTATGGTCCGAAAAATATGGTGGTTGTATGAAAGCTTAATAAGGGGATCCTATGGACCTTTCACACAGTCTCCACCTCCCCACCCTCCCTCAGGGTAGCCTCCTCTCATTTGGTAGCTCATTGTCACCAACAGGAAATCAACATTGAAATCTTCAAGAGACAGCACATTCCACCGCTTTTATAGCCACACCCACATTGCTTCTGCTCCCATCCTGCTCCCTGCCTCGAAACAACCAGTCCTCTGTCCTCAACTTCTTCAATTGTTCAACTCAAGAATATTATACTGCAGTAATATATGTATATGTATATATATAAAATACTACAGTAAATACCACTGGAGGCTTTCCTTTTTCTACTCAGTATCATTCTAGGAAGTGATCTTTTTTCTTAGTAATATTCCATGGTGTCTGTCTATCATAGTTAGTTTATCCATTCACCTGTTAAAGAACGTATGAGTTATTTTCCATTTGGAGTTCTTATAAATACAGCTGTTAGGAACATTTTACCCACCAGTTTTTTTGTGGATTTAAGTCTTCCTCAGGGATAAATGCCCAGGAGTGCAATCACTGGGTTATTTGGTAATTGCCTCGTCAGGAAAGGCCAATCAGTGGGGACAGACATTATGTTGGGAAAGTGGATAGCTTCCAAAAAGGAGTGGGGGCATCCAAGTGGGGATTGGTAGCAGTGGATTCAAACATGCCAGGGGCCATGGGCATGGTGTAGGCCCAAGAAAGGTTTTGGAGCAGCAGAAAGGTGGGACACTCTCTACTCCGGAACCTTTCTGGGGCACTTGTACACAGTGCTGTAAAGTTGCTGTGGGGTGCCGCTGACTGGATGCAGTGAGGCTCTGTGTGTGTGTGTGTGTGTGTGTGTGTTTTGGAACTGACTTGACCACAATCTACAGCAACATACTAACTACGTGTTTAGTTCATTAAGGAACTGCCAAACTATTTTCCAGAAGATCCAAACCAATGTAACTTTTTATCAGTAGTGTATAATGATAGTTTCACCGTACCTTTGTCAGAGCTTCATATTGTTACTATGTTTAAAATTTTAATTTTGACAGGTATATACTGATATTGCATGCATTGTTAATATACTTTTCCCTACTGACTCATGGAGTTCTGGTGGCATCATGGGTTACAAATTGGGCTATTAACCACAAAGTCAGCACTCTAAAACCATCAGTAGCTCCAAGAGAGAAAAATGACCCACAGCTCTCTACTTTGCCCCCTAAGGCTGTTATGAGTCGGAGTCTGCTTGATGGCAGTAAGTTAGAGTTTCTTGAAAGCTGATAATGTTGAACACTTTCTTTCATGTACTTGTCATTCATCTCCCTCCGTTAAATGCCTGCCTTAACTTTTATGAAGTTCAGTTTATCATTTTTCCCATTAATGAATTGTGCTTTGGGTGTCAAGTCTTAAGAAATCGTGCTTAGTCCTAAATCTTGAAGTCTTTTTAATGTTTTGTTTTGAAGTTTTATAGTTTGATGTTTTACAGTTAAGTCTGTGATCTATTTTGAGTTTGTGTTTGTATAAGGTTTGAGTCTTGAGCTGGGGTTCATTAAAGTTCTGCAATACATTTACAGGAATGTTGCTCCATATAAAACAACAGCTTTCAGATGAATCAAACATTTCAGGGAAGGTCAAGTAGTCTTCAAAGATGAGTTCAAAGCTGAGAGGTCAGCTCAGAAGGTTATGTCAAGTGTTTTTTGAAATTGCAATGGAGTAATCTTGATAGCCTCCACTTGTCTCTCAGTTTTTCATACTGTGGTAGCTTGGGCATTACTGTGATATTGAAAACTTTATCACTGGTATTTCAGATACCCACAAGATCACCCAAAGTGAACAGGTTTCAGTAGAGCATCCAGATTAGACAAAGATAACAAAGAAGGAATAGGTTGTCCACTTCAAAGGGTAGCATCAAAACATTGTCAGTTCCTGAAAACCCGTGATAACAGCTGATAGAGTACCAGAAAACGAGCCCCTCAGGCCAGTAGGCACTAAAACATGACTAGGAAAAGCTGCGTTTTCAAAGTAGAGCAAACCAAACCGAACTCTCTGCCATCGCTTCATTCTGACGCATGGCGACCCTGTAGTTGATCATAATGACGTGGATGGAGTAAAGCTGCCAAAACCTCCCATTTGCTGACTGGGTGTGACGCTAATGAAAAGAAGCAGCTGTATGAAGTAGGAATGTACAATGAAGGCAAGTAGGAGAAATAATGAACTCAAAGAACTGAACAGAAAGTTCAGAGGGCAGCTTGAGAAGACAAAGTCAAATATAATGAATGTAGACAGGCCTTATGATAGACATGTTTGACTCCCTATGGGTGTGACTTTCTCATAAAGAGGATCCTGTTACCCTCCCCAGCCCCCACCCCACCCTGTTGACTGACCCTGGTTGCTGTGAGCCTGTCGATGGCGGCCCCTGCCATTGGATCCTCACAACTTCCACCCACCTGCCTGTGATGTTCCTGCATTCTTTATCATTGCATATGACTGTGTGAGTCTGAAGGAGGACTTAAGGACTAGTATCAGACTTAAGGACCTGAGTTGGACTGGGCTGGGATATTTGCTTGATTTATAAATACTTCTCAATATAAAGCTTTTTCTTACACATATATGTGTGTCACTGGATTTGCTTCTGTTGTCAACTTGGCCTAACACAGTCCTACATTTAGAAAACAAAAAGACATATGTAGACAAACAAGCAGACTAATTAAGATATTAAAGTATAAGAACACACCTAGCACACCTTGAACTGAAGGAACTGAAACAAAAATTCAAGCTTCAAGTTGCAATATTGAAAGATTCTGTTGGTAAAATATTGAATGGTACAGGAAGTATCTAAAGAAGATGAAAAGAAAACAGAGTCATTGTATCAAAGAAGTAGTTGACATTCAGCCACTTCAAGAAGTAGCATATGAACAAGAAGCAATGGTATTGATTAAAGAAGTCCAAGCTGCTCTGAAAGCATGAGCCAAAAACAAAGTTTAAGGAATTGATGGAATACCAATTGAAATGTTTTAACAAGTTATGACGTTCAATTGCCTATGCCAGAAAATTTAAAAAACAGCTACTTGGAAAACTGGAAGAGATCCCTATTTGTAGTTCTTTTAAAGAAAGTTGACCCAACAGAATGCTAAAATTATAGAACAACATCAATTATATCACCTACAAGTAAAATTTTGCTGAAGACCACCCAACAACGATTGCAGCAGTACTTTGACACGGTGCTGCCAGGTATTCAGATCAGATATGGAAGAAGGAATATCATTGCTGATGTCAGATGGATCTTGACTCAAAGGAGAGAATACCAGAAAGATGTTTACTTATTTTTCATTGGCTATCTAAGGCACTCAACTGTGTGCATCGTAACATACTATGGATAACCTTGAGAAGAATGAACACTTCATTCCAGAACACTTCATTGTAACTATGTGGAACTTATAGCTGGATCAAGAGACAGTAGTGCGAATGGAGCATAGGAGTACTGCATGGTTTAAAATCAGGAAAAGTGTGTGTCAGGGTTGCATGCTCTCACCATACTTGTTCAGTCTCTATGCTGAGCAAATATTCAGAGAAACTAGATTATATGAAGATGAATGTGGTAACAACGTTGAAGGAAGGTTAATTAACAGCCTGCAACATGCAGATGACACAGTCTTCCTTGCCTGAGGTGAGAAGGAGTTGTGGCACTTACTGATGAAGATCAAGGATTGCAGACTTCTGTATGGGTTACAATTCATTGTTAAGAAAATTAAAATACAAACAACTTGATCAATAGGCAACATCATAATAAAGGGAGAAAAAAATGTAAGTTCTCAATGATTTCTTCTTACATGAATCCACAAAGAGTACTCATAAGAACAGTCTTACCCAGAGAAGGACATCATACTTGGTAAAGTGTAGGGGCAGTAAAAGAAGCCATCCACCAAATGCATCGATACAGTGGCTGCAACAATAAATTCAAGCATAAGAAGAATTGTGATGGATGGATTGCAGAACCAGATGATGCTTGTTTCTGCTGGGCGTAGGTCATTTGAGCAGGAGCGAACTCGAGGGCACCTAACGAGAATAATCCTAACAGATTTTATCAAAAGATAGAGAATGATCATTAATTATTAATTTATACTTAATTTTGTCAGACATTTTTCCTCAATTGATTTTATGATCATGTAAATTTTCTTTTATGCTTTTAATATACTAGATTTCATTAATTAATTTTCAAATATTGAACCAGACTTGTGTCTCCTTAACCTCACAAAATCTTAGTATATCATTCTTTGTACATATTGGTGAATTCTATTTGTTATTGTTTTATTGATGATTTATGAGTATAGTCACGAAGGATATTGATGTAGCTTCTTTAAAAAAAATTTACGGGCACTGTCATTATCTAGCTTGGTATCAGAGTGCTATTAATCTAATAAAATGAGTTGAGTAATATTCTTGTATGTTCTGGGAGGAATAATGTAGAATTGGTGTTCATTTTTCTTTATATAGTTGGTAAAATCATTCAGTGAAAGAAATTGATCATGGACATTTCTTTTATGGGAGTTTTAAAATTCAATATTCAAATTCCGTGATTCTTAGCACTCTGAATTCTTAGCAGTCCTGTCCAACAGGGTAGAATTGCTTCATAGGGTTACTTTCCAAAGTTGGCACCTAGTCCACACATCATACATTACTATCATTCAGTCATAGCAAGAAGAATTGTACAAGTATCACCACATCAACTGTAGAACATCCTCCCCACCATGGTTAAGTAGCCTTTAAAGTGCGTTGTATTTTAAGCAAGCAGTTCTAGGACTCCCTGCCTCCTCCCACATTCATTTACTCTTCAAATCCCTTTACCCTTCCTATAACCTACCCCCTATACCTGCATCTCCTATAAGCCCTTGCTTCAGTTATCATCTCTATTGCATCCACCCCTGTGCTTCACAAACAGGGAAACCAACAGAAACAGTGAAAAACAAAATCAAATTAAAGTGGTAAGGATAAAATAATAGTAACATAAAGATAAAAATACAAATAATGAGTAAGAAAGAAAAAAACGGCCATCAATATTTTAAAAGTTGGGGAAGAAATTTTTATCATGGAATAAATAAGAGATACTTGCACCTAAAACAAATTAAGAGTGAGTCAAGAGGTAGGTCAAGAATCAACTTCAGTCCAGCATAATCAATATTGCAATGATTTCTGAATGGCAGTAAGACTGTTCCAGATCTTTGCCTGGAGCCAGTGGGGGTCTGCCAGAGGCTTATGTAGCTAGTTACATAGTGGGTTTTGGGCTCCCACTGTCTTCTGTAGCCTTCTCCAAATTGGGTGTTCATAATTTTAACTCTGATACTTTTCCCTTCATCATATTTGAATTTTGTTATTGTCATCTTTGGATATATGGTTTATGGCTGGTATACCCTTTTAACTTTTGTTGAGGAATTGGTTTCTAAGATTTGTTTAATTGGTGTTTCTTAGAGTAGTGGACTCATAGAATACTTGTCCTTTTGTGATTGACTTACTTCACTCAGCAAAATGGTTTCCAGGTCTTTCCATGCCTTGCAATGTTTTATGCTTTCATCACTGTTTCATAGGGATGCCTAATGTTCCATTGTGTGTATGTGCCATAATTTCTTTATCCATTCTTCCCCTTTTGGGCATTTGGGCTGCTTCTGGTTTCTTGCTGTTGTGAACTGCATCTTTGAACCTGGGGGAGCGTACCTCCATTCATGATACGTCTTTTATTTCTTTAGGGTATATGCCTAATAGTGGCATTGCTGGATCACATGGGGTTTCAATTCCCAGTTGTTTTACATATAGCCATATTGTTTTCTCACAGTAGCTGGATGAATTACATATCCACCAACAGTGTATACGAGTGCCAATTTCTCCACATCTTCTCTAGCATTTGTTGTTTTCTGGTTTTTCTTTTTTAATTTGACCTAGCATTGTGATTGTAAAGTGGTGTGTCATTATGGTTTTTATTTCAATTTGCATCTCCCTGAGCACTTTATCATGTGTTTGTTGGCCATTTATGCTTCCTTTTTAGTGAACTGTTGGTTCTTATCTTTGAACCATTTCTTAATTGGGTTTCTTGTTATTTTATTGAGTGTTGTAGTATTGTGTATTTTTGTCACTGTTAAAATTTTTTCCCAGTCTATGGGCTCTCGTTTCACTCTCTTGATGAAGTATTCCGATATGTGTGTGTGTGTGTGTGTGTGTGTGTGTGTATCTCAAAAGTGATATAAGGGACATAATTTCAGCATGTCCCAATCATTTATCTTCTTCATCTATCTATCTTCTCCTCCATTATACTTGGTAGTCTATGTTTGCCCTGCAATACGGTCCTTAAGTTTGTTCCAGCTTTCTCATTGATGATCCTGAGAGTTTTGGGGTTTACATTCAGGTCATTAATCCATATTGAGTGTGTTTTTTGTGCATGGGGAAAGATATTGTTATTTCATTCTTCTGTTTGTTTGCTTCATTCTTCTGCATATGGAAATTCAGTTTGTCCAACACCATTTGTTGAAGAGGCTGTCTTTTGCCCCATTGGCTCTTTCTAAATCCTGTGTCGAAGATGAGATGCCTGTAAGCCGATGCATTTATGTCTGAGTTTTCTGTTCTGATCCATTGGTCTTTGTTTCTCTGTGCCAGTACTGGACTGTTTTTACCATTGTGACTGTGTAGTTTTTTATGCCAGGCAGTGCTAGGCCTCCTACTTGGTTCTTCTTTTAAGGAAATTCTTTTTAAAAAGAAGGTCTTTTGTCTGCCCATATGAAACAGGTAAATTAGTTTTTCTATTTCTTTAAAGAATTTATTTGGGATTTGAGTTGGCTATTGCATTGTGTCTGTAGATTGTTTTTGGTAGTATTGTCATTTTCACAATGTTAAATCTGTCAATCCATGAGCATGGGATATTTTTCCATTTATATTTCCTTTTTAGTTTCTCGTAATAATGTTTTATAGTTTTCTCTATATAGTTCATTTGTTTCTGTAAGTTTATTCTTAAGTATTTCTTCTTTTGTGTGGTTATTGTTTGTGATATCGATTTCTTAATGTCTTTTTGTAGCTCTTTTCACTGGCAAACAGGAATCCAACTAATGTTGGGGTTATTAACTTTGTATCCTGCTACTTTGCCAAGTTCCTTGATTGTTTCCAGCAGACATTTTTGGGGTTTTCTATGTATAGGATCATATAACCTGCAAATAGAATTTCACTTCATCTTTGTCTATTTGGATTCCCTTGATTTCTTTTTGTTGTCTGATGGCTCTAGCTAAGACTTCCAGCATGATGTTGAGTAAGAATGGTCATAGGGGACATCCTTGTCTGGTCCCAGTTTTTCCCCATTGAGCATAATGTTGGCTGTTGCTTTTTCATATATGGTTTTCATTATGTTGAATTTTTCTTCTATTCCTACTTTAGTGAGGGTTTTAAACAGAAGTGGGTATTGAATATTGTCAAATGTTTTTTCTGTATTTGTTAATAAGATCATGTGGTTTTTATTTTCATGCCTTATTTATATGGTAGCTTGACTGATTTTCAAATATCAAACCATCCCTGCATACCTGAAATGAATCCTACTTGGCCATGGTGAATTATTTTTATGATATATATATATATATATATATATATATATATATATGTATTCTGTTGGCCAGGGTTTTGTTGAGGATACTGGTCTATGATTTTCAATCTTTGTGGGGACTTTTGCCTGGTTTGGGTATCAGTGTTATCTGGCTTCATAGAAGACATTTGTTACCCTTTTTTATGTTCTGGACTAGATTGTGTAGTATTGGTGTCAGATCTTCTTTGAATATTTGGTAGAATGCCTGTGTTCCCCTGTGAAACCATCTGCTCCTGGGATTTTCTTGGTTGGTAGTTTCTAAGTGATTTGCTCTATTTCTTATGTTCTGGGTTTGTTGAGTTCTTCAGTATCTGTCTACTACATGAACCTGAATGGGTGATGTGTTTCTAGGTATCTGTTGGATTGTCAAATTTGTTTGAGTACAGTTTTCATTTGGATCTGTTGTAATATCTCCATTTTCATCTCTTGTTCTGGATATTTGTATCTTTCCCTTTTCCCTTTTGTTGAATTTGCCAGTGGTCTGTCTATTTTGTTAATAATCTTTTCAAGGAACCACTTTCTTGTCTTGTTGATTTTTTTTCCCCATGGTGCTTTAGTTTTCCATAGAGTTTATTTCTGTTTTGACCCCTATGATTTCTTTCCTTCCTTTATTGGAGGGATTTTGTTTTTGTTCCAGTTCTTCGAGGTATTGTGTTAGGGTGTTGATTTTAGATTTATCCTCTTTTTTGCATGTGTGTGTGAAATTTGCCTCTGATTACTGCTTTGGCTGTGTCCCAAAAGTTTTGATATGTTGTGTCCTGTTTTTGTCTCAAATTTTTTTTAAATTTTCCTCTTTATTTGCTTTATTTTATTTGCTTTACTGCCCTGTCATTTTTAGTATTATGTTGTTCAGTCTCCATGAGTTTGTCGTTATATTTCTGCTTGTTTTATTGCTGATATCTGATTTTTATAGCTTTGTGTTCTGAGAAGATTGATGGTAGATGCTCAGGTTTTTTTAATCTTGAGAATGTTCCGTGTGTATTGGAGATGAACATATACTGTTGTTTTGTTAGATGAAGTGATCTATATATGTATTTGTGGTCATTTTTATTGATTATGTTATTGAGCTTTTTTGTGCCTGTTGAGTTTGTCCTTGAGAGTTGTGTGTTGAAGTCTCCCATTATTGTCAATGTGTGTCTGTATCCTTTTTGGGTTCTGTGAGGATTTCAGTGATGTATTTTCAGGGTATTTCATTGGGTGCATGTATGTTTATTATAGCTAGGGGTTTCTGAGTTTTTATTCCCTGTATTGTTATGTAATGTCTGTTCCTATTACGTTGTTTGCCTTGAAGTCTATCTAATACTTTTAATATTGGTTTCTTTTGGTTACTTGTTGCTTGGTATGCTTTTGTCCATGCTGCTGGATTTTGTTTTCTTAGCCATCCTGCTGCTCTCTGTCTCTCTACTGGTGCATTTAGCCCGTCAGTGAGATTATTGGTACGTATGCATTCGTCAGTCATTTTGCTTTCTGTATGTGTGTGCTGTGTGTTTGTATGTGTATTTTATTTAGTTTCTTTTCCTGTTATTGCTTTGCTTTGGGTGTTGATCTATGTGTGTTTTTGTGAGGAATTATCTTGTATGTTGTTTTCAAGTTTGTGGATTGTTTTTATTGGGTTTGGGGGCATAGCTCCTAGTGAGTAATTTTTGTAATGGTGGTCTTGTTTTCGTGAATTCTTTTTTTCTCCTTGCCTTGGAATACTTTTATTTCTCCATCATATTTGAGTGACATTTTTGTTGGCTACACAATCTTTACTGGTTTTTAGTTTTTTCCTTCAAGATTCTGTATATGCCACTCCTTTGTCTTCTTGCCTGCGTGGTATCTACTGAGACATCTGAGGTTATTCTAATTCATACCCATTTGTATGTAATTTGATTTTTTTTCTTTTGCTGCTGTTAGAGTGTTTTCCTTATTGATGCTAGACATCTTGACTAGAGTGCCAGGGGGTTTTCTTTTGGGACTCTCTCCTGGTTTAGGATCTTTCGACTTCCTGAGTAATTACTGTATATACTCATGTATAAGTCTAGTTTTTTCAGTACATTTTTAATGTCATATTTGTGGTAAAATTAGGTATCTCAGCTGATATTTGGGTCAGTTTGCACTCGAGTATAGATATTGAGAAAGGTTCTCTTGCAAGAGCTCTTGGACTATTTTTGGATTATTTTTGCTGCTGCTGTAAGACACAGGTTGTTCCACGTAATTGCACGCCACATTGTTCTTAAGCTTTTCTTGGTCTCTTTTGCATTTTTTGTTGTTTTTTCTTTTAGGCTGGAACCTATAGATTTGTTTTCTAGCTCACTAATTTGCGTTTCCATCTCTTCAGTTCTGTTTCTCTGTTATCTTACGGTGTGGGCTGTTCCTTTACAGTGTTGTTCAATTCTGCAGTTATAGTGCTTGATTTTTGTGTTTCTGTTTAGAGTCTCTCTCAAAAGGTTACCAGCTGGTCATTATTTCACTTTTTTCTCTCAGACTCTTCCTTCAGAAAGTGAGGAAGAGTTATGGGAGTGAGGGCAAAGAAGCAGTAGGTTAAAAAAAGGGGAGAAAGGGATTAGGTTGTGCTACTTGCTTGATTTAAGCAAGGGATATTAGGCCTCTAAAATGCCTGATTTGCACTGATGGAGGAATGGGTGCTAGTATTTGATAGGAAAAAAAACTTTTTAAAATGTAAGAATATTGTCACTTTTGGTCTTATGAGGCTGGAAAACAAAAGGGTTGAGGAGAAGAAATGTGAAACCAAAAGATAGGTTAATGGTGTTATGAAATAAAACTTTAGATATTTAAAGAGAAGAAAATTAAAGGGAGGGCCTAGGGATGAAAGTTTTAAGAATAATAGGGAAAATAATATTAGAGTAAGATGCAGCACAGTTGTTAAATGTATGTTTGTTTGGACTCTCAACTTTGCTAAGAACTTGTAAAACCTGCTGCAGTTTCTCCTTGTTTTGTTATGCTAATACTTTGTTAATGAACTGCATTCCATAGAAGTATAAAAAAAAAGAAAACCCTGGAGTGGCCTTGTTTTTTAAGGTCTCTGACTTTTTTGTGTGTCTTGGGAATCTGGGGCTGTGCAGAGCTGTTACCTCAGTGAAGGGGTGGGGTGGAGGGGGGGGTTAGATTTGCCAAGTAGGGCTGGGACTCCCTCGACTTGTGTTCTCCACTTATGCCCGCCCACTCTTGGCTGCCCTGTTGACTCTCCCCTGTGTGTTGTCCCTGCTTTGGGGGAGCCAGGGCTGTGAGTTATCCAGCGGGACTGTTGGCCTATGTAGAGCCAAAGCTCTTTTTATTTTTCCCTACTCTAGGCCGGTCCCTTAGAATTCCGTTCCTGCAGCTCCATCACCCTTCTCCCCCTGCTAGCTCCTCAATCCCACAGGCCTGGGAATCTGCTCAGCCAGCCAAATGCTGTGGGGAGTTGACCAAGGGGAATTCTAATCAGCAGATGTTGCTGTCCCTAATTTTAGTAAATTTGTGTCTACATATCTTTATGCTAAAAATCCTGAAGTACAGGAGTATATTTAGAAGTATAGAACTGCCCTCTCAGTGGCTCCTTTGTGCTGTTCTCTGCGGAGACCCTGCCATGTATTTTTTTAAGTTGCCATCAGTATGGATACATCTTAAAAGCAAAATGTTCAAGACAGACATTTAAAGGTGACTGACTTCAGGGGATCTTTTTGATTTAAAATGTAAAGATTATTTTAGGACAATAGTCTCAAG
>PVJH01033596.1:0-21519 GCA_004026705.1 Nesogale talazaci | reverse complement strand
CCCTGGGTCTCCTCCTTCCTTCCACTCGTTCTTCCTCTCGCCCCAGAGACGCGCCCCCTCCAGCCGTGCCCCTCCGACCCCCTCCAGCGCCGCGCCCTGCGAGCCTTCGCAGCCCACGTGCGCCCGGCGCCCGCTTCCCCGGCTGGGCCCTGCGCCTGGTACCTGGGCCGGAGCAGACGCGGAGAAGCTGCAGCCCGCCGCGCCCTGGTCGTGGTCTCTGCCCGGGCGGAGGCCGCGGAGCCGGCAGAAAAGGGGCGGCCGGCATCGGCCCCGCCCCGAGCCGGGGGAGGACCAGCGGGCGGCGGGCGGGAGTGGCGCCCAAGGTGCTCCCGCTGCCCTCGCCGGGGCGCGCCAGCCCACCCCCGCCTTACGGTTGCACAAGCTGCCTCCCCGCAGCCCACGTCCGCACGGTACCTGCGTGGGTGCGAGCGGTCACCCACACCGTGCACCACCGACGTGGTGGTCCAGATGGGGACGCGGGGGCCGGGGGCGCCCAGGCGGCCGGCCCAGGCCCACCTAGGCAGTGGTGGAAGCTGCTTGCAACACAAGCTCCAGTCCCTGGGCCGTCATCGGTTGGGGGCAAGCAGCAGGAGGGTGTTGGGTCTCCCCCGGGCCAGCCAGAGGCTCAGCCTCGCACCCACACACCCTGGCCCGCACACAGGCTACTTCCGGTCTAGATAGGCCTATCTTCATGCCTCAGGCGGGGGCCCCCATCTCTGCTCTGGGTACCACCAGCGCTTCTGCCGTCTCCGTGGGGACTGCAGACCCGAGGCCCCAGCTGAGGCTGTCTCCAGGGGTGCCTACCGCAGCCTGCAGGAACAGAGGATAGCCCCGCTGCAGTGCAGACCCCAGCAACGGGGAAGGCGCCCACCGGGCGTGACTCCACTTTCCTGGCTCAGGGTGCGCCGTGGGAAGGGGCGAGGTGTCCAGGGACGTTCTAGCCACACTGTGGCTATGGCCACACTGGAAGTGGAAGTGAGCGCCGTAGGGCAGGTCTCACCCGAGGAATGCAACAGGCTGGGGCATCGAGCCCAGACTCTTCTGCAAAAGAAGATGCTTGGGGTATTCTGGGCGCAGGACTGGTTTCTGGGCAGAGGACTTGAAGCTCCATGCCCCGTGGCAAAAAAAAGCAAAAACCAACCTACCAGAAAAACCCCACTGCCATCTGGCCTTTCTCCTGCGGAGCACCTGGTGATTTCAAATTGAGATTAGCTTCCCAACTGGCAACTGAACGGGGCCCTGGGCTGCCTGTGGGATGGTGAAGAGGAGGAGTCAACTCCGCAGTGAGTTTTTTCCCAGCCCTGAGGCATCAACTTGGAAAACCAACCCTCCCCCTTGGCTGGCTCCCCCACTGCCTGCCTTCTGCTTCCTGGAACAAACTTCGGGCAGCTCAGTCTTTGTTTTAGGCTTTGTGTTTTCCGGGGAATCCAGACCGAATCCGTTTTAAACTCCTGCCAAGTAAAAAGAATGTGGAGACTCACTCGGAATTGGTATCAGTTAAGTCCAAGTTCGCGGAATCTACAGTCTCTCCTCCGTCCCTCCTGTGTCTGCCCTGGAGGGGTCAGGACCGCTCTGGGCAGCCGGGGGAGGAGGGTGAGGGCCAAAATGACAGCAAGGGTCACCCCTCCTTTTCCTGCTCCAGACTCAGCGACGCCAGCACCCTCTCACCTCAGCGTCCTTGCACTTAGAGTTCCTTCTGAAAAACCCCTTTAACCCCCTGGACAGGACTGGCTACATAGTTTGCAAAATACAAGTGTGGGAACTTTGGTTCAAGAATTCAGTATTTCAAACTAGCCAAAGCAAAGTTTTAAAGGAAGCAGAGGGCCTTTTAAATGCCGGAAACTAAATGAAGCTAAGTTTCCCCTTATCAGAGCGCCTTCCTCTCACCCCCTCTGGAAACCAGCCTCCTCTTTGGCCTCAGTCTCCCGTGACCAGGTGACGTCCACATTCTCACGGATGTGGTGGGAAGCAGTCCCCGTGAGCCGCCCTTCGCAGGGTGGACTTCCACTGGTCTGCAGCCTGAGACACCCACTGGTTCCTCAGCCATTCGCCATGCAGCTGCCTCCCCCAGGCTGTCCTTGCCTCGCGGACCCACTCCAGGGTGCTGGGTCCAGCTTAACAGAGAAAACCCTATTTCCAAGTAGGATGATGTCCCCAGGTCTGGGGCTTAGAATTCCCACCCGTGTTCTCGGGAGACTTGATATAGTCCTTCACAGGTCAGCAGGAGAGTCAAACAACTACTCTGCCCCAGGACCTGGGACCATGCCTGACACATTATAGGTGATTGACAGAGAGGACGGAAGACAGAAAGAAGGGGGGTGGGGGCAAGGAGGGACTATCCCAACCAGAACAGGCAGGAAGGAGAGGAAGTCTTTGACTTTAAATCAAGTTTTCAGGGGCTGAGCCCCGGTGGCGTAGTGGTTGTGCGCGGGACTGCGGCCCACTGGGTTGGAGGTTCAATTCCAGCAGTGGGGCTGGGCCTCCTGCTCCCACCACCAGAGTGTAGTGATGCCCCAACAACAAATCAAGTTTTCAGTTGTGACGATTACCCTCCTGTTTGGAGGACTGCTTTTGCTGTTGTTAAATCTGAGTATGCCCACTCAAGTCACGGGATCTGCTCCCAGGCTCACCCAAGGAACCAACACCCAGCCCACAGCAAGTGCCTGAGGACGCCGTGCATTCCTGCAGGACAGTCTTGGAGCCCCGATGGGGGCAGTTCTGACTCTCTGCTCTCCGGTGGTTATCAGTCAGACATATTCCAACAAGCCGTGGAGAGTAGTATCTCATCTGCACAGAAGCAGACTGCCCTTTCTCCTACCCAGTGGCTGCTGGGTCAGAACAGTGAGAGGCTGAGCATGTAAACACTGTGCTGCCAGGGCTCGTTGCCTGAACAGGCAGTGAGGGAAAAACCACACAACTGTTTGATGGAGAGATCGTTGGTGATAGGGGTGCTTCAGCAAAATGGTGAAGAAACTAGACGGCGCCTAGCTATCAGAAAGAATAGCACCCGGGGCCTTAGAGACTCATTTTCAAACCAGCAGCCATCTAAGGGAGACGTCAACACAGGGAAGAAGCACACCAGCCTGTGTGATCCAAGGATTGTGAACAAGATAATCCCAAACCAAAGGAGGGAATGGTGTCAGAGGTTGAATTGTGAACACCTGGTTTGCAGAGGGCTTTGGATGACAGTGGAAGCCCAACATCCACCTGAGGAGTCGCACATCGAGTCAGCCTCTGGGGAATCCCCTGTCACCAGAGTGGAGGATGCAGATACCCTGGTTATCAGACAGAGAGCTTTGCAAAAGAGATCATGGCAGACATAGTTAGGTCGTGATGTTAGTATCTTATTATTTGGTCTCTCCTTTCACCTATTTAAACACCCTTTCAAATTAAAAAAAAAAGTGAATGGGGAAATATCATAGATGCAGGCCCTGCTGGTGACTCTCCTCTGACCAGGTACCAGGGTGGTGAACCACCTTGTTCTCATGCCCAAATGCGTTAGGAAGTAGATTGCCGCATTTCCAGGTAGGTTACAATTTAGCACCCGATCATTTGATCCCCTTTAGGACCCATTTACATTTGTTCTAGTTTTTTTTGGGGGGTGGGGGGGGCATCACTGCTCTCCAGCGGTGGGAGTAGGAGGCCCAGCCCCACTGCTGGAATTGAACCTCCGTCTCAGTGGGCCGCAGTCCCGCGCACAACCACTACACCACCGGGGCTCAGCCCTTGTTCTAGTTTTTAATGCTTTTTGCTTTCTTAAGGTTTTTATTTATTTTACGTTGTTATTCTTGTAAGTTTTTTTTAATTATCTGTTTATGAAGTTCAGAATATGTAAATCTGTAGAGATACTAATGACTCGTTGGGGGTATGGCAGTTGAGGTTGGGGGCGAGGGGAACTACTAAAGAAGAGTACAAGACTGAAGAAAATGTTCTATACGGATTGTGATCATGATTGCACAACCCTTCTTGATGCGATTGTATATGTGAATTCTACACCCATAAAGCAGTTAAAAAACAAAATTCAGCGTCATTTGGTTCAGTGTGCTGATCTCTCGCATATTCATCTCTCAACACAAGTGGTAGCCCACTAGTCGCGGGGTTTCCACCCACCCTTCCTCATGCCATGTTCTTAAAGGCCATCTCTGTGTTGATCTAAAAGGCTTCCTCGTTCCTGTTTACGGCTGAGCAGTTTCCACCGTTTGTATGGATCATAATTTACTCAAGCATTCTCCTACTTATGGGCAATGAGATTGTTTCCGGTCTCTTGCCTACAAACAATGCTGCCAGGAACGACCTGCACCTACATCATTTTCTCCATGTACAAAGGTGTTTGTAAGAGGAAGTCCTCGAAGGGGAATGACTGGGCCAAAGGAAAGTTTAATGGCAAGAAATCGCCAAGTTGTCCTCCACGCTGGGCGATTTTCCACTCCCCCCGAGTGTCTCCGGTGCTTGACTGACAACAATCGACTAAGTGAACTTTAGAGCCTTTTCTTCACGTTTGTCTTTTGACTCTGAGGCCAGACATGAATTTTTATTGTTAATCTAAAGAGAAACAATTCACCCACCCTCCTGCCCCATAATACTCTAGCTGACTTTGATATTCTTCATTTTTTAAAAATTACTGCCCAGGGCTGAGTCCCGGTGGCATAGTGGTTGTGTGCGGGACTGCAGTCCACAGGGTTGGCGGTTCAAATCCAGCAGCAGCTCTCCAGAAGCAAGGCTGGGCTTCCTACTCCCACCAGGGCAGTGATGCCAAATATATATATGTGTACTTTATATATATAAAAGTACTGCCCGTATTCAATCATTGTTTTTCATAGTTTTTATCAGGAAATATAGAGTTCCTGGCTTGAGGCATTTGGCTACAAACCCAAAGGTTGGTTGTAACCTAAAATCCAAGTGTAAGGTGATAGGTTAAGCCTTTGGTAGATGCACTTTGACCCTAGCTGAGGCATGTGAACAGCCTTGTAACCAGACAGCATTGTACAGACAATTATAATAGACATGGTTAGATTAAAATGTTGCATCCTATTTGACCCCCTCTCTTGACCCATTTAAATGTACCAATATTTTTTAAAAGTGAAGGGGAAATTATGTGGAGTGAGCTACCAGCGAATCCCCTCTGAACCTAGACCAAGGTTGTGAACGACCTTGCTTGGAAAGTGGGTTATGGCAGATGTAGGTTAAAATTCAATGCTTTATCATTTGAGTGTCCTTTTGACCCATTTTAAAGTTATTCTAGCTTTTAATATTTTCTGCTTCCTTTTTCACTGAGTTTTTTTTCTTTTGCTCTTGTTGTTAGCTTTCTGTTTCTTTGTTTTTGTACGTGATTCAGTATTTGAGATTCAGGATACAATCTATAGAGATAGTAATTGGATTAGTGGTTTCTTGAGGGTATGACTGGAGAGGTTGGGGGGACCCAGGGAGCTAATAACAAAGAGAACAAGAAAGAGGAAAATGTTTTAGAATTGATTGTGGTGATGACTGTACAACTCTTCCTGATGTAATCAGATTACTGAATAGTAGGCTTTGTGGATTATGCCCCAATGTTTAAAAAATAATAATAAAGTATATTTGGATATTCAAAGCAAAACAAACAAACGGCAAAAAACACCCTACGCTTTGGAAGACAAAAAAGGTAGGTGGTTAAAATTCATCCAGAGAAACATCCTTGCCCTTCAGTACTCTTGGGCAACATATTTACTTAGTGAAATAGCTTTTGAGCTCTTGTCTGTTGCTTCTATGTGCCTTGATTGTGGACTCAAGTAGGACAAAACCCTTGACAACTTGACTTCTCCATTGACTGTGATGTGACCTCTTGGTCCGGTTGTGCGGACTTGGGTCGTCTTTGCCTTGGGCTGCCATCCACACTGAAGACTGACATCTTTTGTCTTCATCAGCCAGGTGCTTCAAGTCCACCTCACTCTCAGCCAGCCAGCTTGTCTCATCTGCATATGGCAGGTGGTTCATAAACCTTCCTCCAATCCTGATGCCGCCCCTCCTTCATGTAATGCAGTCTCTCTGAAGACTGCTCAGCATGGACTGAACAAGTTTGGTGAGAGGCTGCAACCCCATCACACACCTTTCCCGATTTTAAACCATGAAGCATTCCCTTGTTCTGTTTGCATTACTGCCTCTTGATCCAGGTCCAAGTTTCTCATGAGCACAATGAAGAGTTCTGAAATTCTCATTTTTCTCAAGGTTATCTACAGTTTTTTTGTACGGTCCACAGAGTCAAATGACTTTGCTTAGTCAACACAAGTAAACATCTTTCTGGTATTCTCTGTTTTGAGCCAAGATCCATCTGACATCAGCTATGATCTATCTCTCGTTCCCTGTCTTCTTCTGAATTAGCCTTGAACTTCTGGTAGTTCCCTGTCAATGTGCTGCTGTAACCGTTGTTGAATGATCTTTTTTTTTTTTAAAGCATTTTATTGGAGGCTCGTACAATTCTTATCACAATCCATACATCCATCCATGATACCAAGCACATTTGTACATTTGTTTCCATCATCATTTTCTTTTTTTGTTTTTTGCTTTATGCTTTTTATGGGGAATGAGGTGAAGGTTTACAGAGTAGATCGTCAGTTTGACCTTCAACAATTTACACACATCTTTGTGCCAATTCACCCATCTGAGTCCCCTCCATGGATCGTCACTCATCCCACTTCTTCTCAATGCTTCCTCTTTCCCTCCTCTCTTCTTCCCTAGCCCGAGGCCCTTTGCATCTTCAGGGGCTGACGATTCTAACACAGAGTGAGTTCAGTGCCAGATCCGAAAGGAGACTGATGGCCATAGTCTTGGAAAGCTACCTGTCTTTATCAAAGTAAGCCTGGTCTCTGTTATGATTCTAAGTTCTGGTCCACATTCCTCCACTCCCACCCCCACCCCCACTCTATCCAGGGCCTTTTAATGGGATCCTTTTCAGAGCCATTGGCCGTGGTGACCGGGCACAATCTAGTTCTTCTGGTCTCAAGTGTGAAGACGGATGTCTGCATGGTCCATTCCTCACAGGACTCATTGCTTCCATGTGACTTTTGATTTTCCTCAATCTTCTTTCCTCTGTACAGGGAGAAACTGATATGTGCATCACAGAATTCAACATTTTAAAAAATATGTGACTTAGGTGAAGGTTTACAAAGCTGAACGTTCAACAGTTCAGACACATTTTGATTCAACTCATCCATTTCCATCCCCGTCTGTTGGCCATGTTGGCCTCGCTTCCTCTCAGCATTTCCTATTTCCATTCCTCCTCCTGTCTTAACCTTCTGACCTTTGTCTTGGGTAAATGCTGCCCTTGTGATTTTATTTTATTTATTTATTTATTTATTTATTTATTTTGGGCATCACTGCCCTCAGGTGGTAGGAGTAGAAGGCCCAGCCTTTGCTCCGTGGAGCTGGAATCGAACTTCCGTCCCAGTGGGCCGCAGTCCCGCACACAACCACTATGCCACCAGGGCTCAGCCCTATTTTATTATTTTTTATTATTTTTAAAATTAAAAAAAAAATTTTTTTTTTTTGCCCTTGTGATTTTAAATGACTGGTGACCCTCACATGGGGACCTGAAGGTCCCACTGGTTTCTATACAACCAGGAAACCTGGTCTCTTTGGTGACTTTGAGTTTCATTCCACAGTTTTCTCCCATTCGCTCCAGGATCAATCTCTCCAGGGATTCTTTGAAGAGTCGGTGGTGGTGGGAGCCGGGCACTGTCCATTTCTTCTGCTCCCAGGGTTGTGGGGACTGCTGTATTCGGGGTCCATCAGTCCCTTGCACTCACTGTTTCCTCGTGACCTTGGATTCTCCTCACTCTTCTTTCCTCTGGAAGCACCAGAGACCCTCATCCTCACTCCTCAAATCAGGGTGCAGAACAACATCTTTGTGAACTCTGTCCCACCAGCTGACCTTGGTGTCCCCCCAAGACAAAGTCCACAAATCTTTATTGAGCACTGTCGGTGGGCCTTTCCTTTTTAGAGACACATGAGTAGGGTGAAGGCGTGGTCCCTGGCATCTTTCAAGGTTCCTTTGAATCAGAGTTTCCCTGGTCAAGGTCACCGTGACCTTCAGCTGGTGGGTTGACCTCCAGTTTCCCCATCTGTCAGATTGCTGTTGGCAGCCATCGAGTTGGTTTCAACTGACAACAAGCATAGAAACACTTCTCAGGCTGTGGGATTAATATGACTGTCCCACAACTTACCAAACATCAGAGCTTTCTTGGCAGCACAGTGTGAGAGATCAGACACTTCCAGCCTGTGAGACTGCTGTCTGGTGGGTCCCACTCCCTGCTGGGATATACAATAGATTATCCCTCCCTGAAAGCTTTCAAATGGCAGTCTGGTCGGTTGGTATGTGGGGTTCACATCCTACTGTTCACGAGTTCTTTTGAAGGCCAGAGAACAAGTCAAACCTGTTCGGTGACATCCGTGCCATCATGAATCTGGGGTCTGCCCACCTTTTCACATGTAGGACCCCAAAATTTCCCCTTCCTATTGTGTGTATGTCTTTCTGTCATCCCCCTCAGTGCAACCCCTTCTTGCGCTGATGGTTACCTGTAATCACACCGACAAAATTGATAGAAGCCTGGATCAGCCATAAAGAAGCTTTCTCTTGGTTGCCTCTCCTTCCTCAACTCCCCTCCAACGCGTTCCTCTCTCCCCATTCCCTCTTCTCCTGACCGTTCTCTCTCCACACATACCACCAAGCAGGACTGAGGCGAGCATGCTACCATGAAATGTGTCTGACTCCATTACTTCTGTGTCTCGTATTTTCTATGACTTTCTTATCATCTTTACTTACTATCGCTGTACAGGGGCGCCTACCAGACCCGTGATGATACGCTAGGGGCTGCCTCCCCTGACACCAGACCTCTACCATCCTCACAGCTGTTTCTGTGCTTGAGCCCATTCCTGCAGTCCTTCCGTCTCGCTGAGGGCCTGCCTCAGGACGGGTCAGCCTCTCAGTCTCCTGGAGCGCGGAGCCACTCGCCATGTTTCAGACGGAACAGACTCACGGGCAACACCACCATCACTGTGCCAGAAGTGGGCCACTAACCACAGGGGCAGCCGTTCAAATCCGCCAGCTGCCCCCATGGAGATGCACAGTCTTGGAAACCTGCCCTGTAAGGGTGCTTTGCGCCAAAACTGGGATGGTTACTTTACAAACCTGAGATCCTTCTCCAGGGACGGGACACACCTGATCGCGCCTAAAACACTGGAGACCGAGTCCTGCCGGCCTTACTTTGAAGAAGCGTGCAGGCGGCCATCATTATTTTCAAAACATTTTCATTCTCTTGGTATTGGCTCCTTATTGTATTGATCCTTATGATCCCTTGATCATTTATGAATTATTATTTTCTCATATCTGACACTGACCGATGTTTCCCTTCACCCACTTTTCTGTTGTTCATTCCCCTGGGAGGGGGTTCTGTGTAGATCCTTGTGATCGGGCCCTCCTTTCTCCCCCAACCTTCCCCTTCCCCTCCTTGTATCACTACTCTCATTATCAATCTTGAGGGGTCTAGCTGTCCTGGAGTCCTGTGTTTCCAGCTCTGATCCGTATCAGTGTGCATGTTCTGGTCCAGCTAGATTTGTAAGGTCGAGTTGGGGTCATGATAGGGGGCGGGGAGGCAGCATTCAAGAACTGGAGGAAAGCTGTGTCAACGGAGCTATACTTCACCCTGACTGGCTCGTCTCTTCTTTGTGACCCTTTTGTAAGGAGGCGTCCAGTTGCCCACAGATAGCTATTGGGTCTCCGTTCTGCACTCCCCCTTATTCACATTGATATGATTTTTGTGTTGTTGTTGTTGTTCTGAGTCTTTCATGCCTGATGCCTGATCCCATCAACCCCTTCATGATCAGCCAGGCTGGTGTGCTTCATCCATGTGGGTTTTGTTGCTTCTGAGCTAGATGACTGCTTGTTTATCTTCAAGCCTTTAAGGCCCCAGATGCTGTATCTTTTGATAGCTGGGCACCATCACCACATTTGCTTATTACCCATTGTGTTAGTCCGGGTAGGCTAGAGAAACAAATTCATAGACACGCAAATGGATATAAGGCAATGGTTTATATACAAAAGGAATAGAACACTGAGAGAGCATCCCAACCCAGTCCAGTCCAAAGTCATAAGTCTGATATTAGCCCATATGCCTGATACTAGTCTATAATGTCTCCTTCCGACTCACGAAATCACAGGTCAGTGGGTGCAGAATGCCGGCGCTGGCAGGGGTCTCCCCATGGCTTCTCGCTTCCAGGGCTCAAGGTTCATCAACAGCATCAAGTGGTGGCAGAAGCAACTCATTGCTGGCAGGGTTTTCCACGCGGCCGCTCCAGTTTCAGAGGTCTGGTCCATCAGGGCAAAGCCATGTGGCTTCTCTGGCTCCTCAGACACTGCCATCTTGTCTTGTCCATGATTAATCATCTCTGAGACTAACTCCCAACCACTGGGGAAATAGCTTCTCATCGCCACAGAGGAAATATCACAAGATTTCCCAGATGTATCAGGAGAAAGCCATGCCCACACAGAGGCCTCATTGGCTACTCAATGGCTATCTCCAGATTAACAGGCTAGACTCCACCCCTACATCTCAATCACGAAATTAACATAAGCACATGACTGCCACACCCATTTTGTCTTCAGTGATCATGCCAGGAAGTTGAGCATCAGGGAATGCAAGGTTATCAGAACAAAGTGTTCTTGTGTTGAGGGAGTACCCAAATAGAGGACCAATGTCCACCTGCTACCTTAATACTTAATATATGTACATAGATATATTTCCCTATCGTTATATATAAATATATTTATATACGCACATGCCTGCATTTAGACCTCTATAAATGCCCTTTGCTTCCCAGTTCCTTCCACTATTTCCTTTTACTTTTCTCTTGTCCCACTCTCATGTTCGGACCATCATTCAGGTTGCAGTAATTCTTCTTGGTTACATTGCTCTTGATCAAGCCCCACCAGGCATCCACGTCCTCCTCACCATCAAGTGTAGATCACTTGTTGTTCCCCTGTACCCAGACTTGTTAACATCCACTTCCTTTCCCCTGCCTCCTCTTTTTCTGTGTACCCCCGGAACCCTCAGTCCCGTGTTTCCTTCTCCGGATTGGTTATCCCTGCTATCTTATCTAGATAGACATGTAGAGACAATAATAAGCACAAAAAGAAGGCACAGCAACAACAGCAAAAACCAGAGACAAAAAGAAAAGCCTGTAAGTAGGTCCAGGACTGTTTGTTGACTGTGAGGTGTGTTTTCCAGTTGAGTCTGATGGGGTGCCACTCCTTGACCCCCAAGCCAATTTTTGGCATGCCCTGGGGAATTCATTGCTTTCCTCTCCTTGCTGCTCAATTGCACACCCCTTAGCCTTTTTCCCTGGATGTTGGATGATCTTAAGTAAAACCTTCTTGGATGCAATATCAATGATATCGTTCTATAGTTTGAGCTTCTGTCGGGCCACCATTCCCCAAACAATGGACAGGTCTATCAGGGGAATCATAAAGCTGGTGGGTTTGCACAGCATTTATACAAAGAAAAAGATCAGAAGGTCGAGGATTAAAGGAAGAATGGAAACAAGAAACAAGAAGAAAGTAGAAATGTGATGCTGCTGCAATCAATAAGATGAAGCAAAATGTTTCTGAAATGTTGAATGGGAAACTTCACCCAATTCACAGTAAGTTTTTTGGTTTGTTTTTTTTTTAACAAAAAGGAAGAAACCGGGTTGAGCCCCGGTGGCGTAGTGGTTGAGTGAGGGACTGCGGCCCATGGGCTTGGCAGTTCAAATCCAGCGGCGGCTCTCCAGGAGCGAGGCAGGGTAGCTCCCACGACCACCAGAGGGCAGCGATGTCAGATTTTGTCAACACACACCTATCCAGTTACTCATCAGGATGACTTGGTGTTGACTGCAGTGAACGCAGCTCCAATACCGCAGGGCTCGCGGTAAGGTGGAGTTCTTGTCCACGCTACATGCGCATTGTCTGTGACTCCATTCCATCTCATCCTCTCCCCGGGGCTCAGGCTGGTGGCGCAGCCCTGATATGCAGCCACGTGCCTCTCTACAGAGTGTGTGTCGTGATAAAGCTGTACGTTATTGCCGTTAGGCGCCATGCTGTTGGGCTCATGTTGATTCCGTGTGACGGAGTTGAGCCACCTCATAGGGTTTTCTTGCATGTCATCTCTGTGGGATGACATTGTCTGGTCTCTCTCTGCAGGGAGCCCTGCGGTGGTGGTTAGGTGCTATTCAGATTCATAGGGGCCCTCTGGACAACGCAACAAAATTTCACCCCGTCCTGGGCCATCTTCCCCATTGTTCCCGTGCTCGAGGTCATTGCAGGAGCTGCTTGGCAATCCATCCCCTCTGTTGTGCTGCCCCTCTACTTTACCCAGCAGGCTGTCTCTCTCCAGGCACTGGTCTCTCCTGTCTCCGTGTCCAGAGAAAGGGACCGAGTCTCACCATCCTTGCTTCTAAGGAGCATTCTGGCTGTACTTTTCCCCAGATTTGTTGGTTCTTTTGGCGATCCATGGCAGTTTCAATATTCTTCTCTGGCATTACAATTCAAATGCATCCATGCTTCCCTCTTCCTTCTCTAATGTCCAACTTTCACATGCTATTGAGGCAATTGAAAAGATCATGGGTTAGACCATGATGCACCTTAATCCTCAAAGTAACATCCTTACCTTCAAGACTTTTAAAGAGGCCTCGTGCACCAGATTTACCCAATCCAATCAGTGCCTTGATTTTGTGACTGCTGCTTCCAGGAGCATTGAGGAGGGATCCAAACAAGACAAAGTCCCTGACAACTTCAACCTTTTCTCCATTTATCACATTGCTAACTACTGGTCCAGTTGTGAGGATTCTGGCAAGTGGAGGAAAGAAGCCCTTGAGTGGGTTTAAATCGACAGCCTTTTGGCCAAGTGTCTACCCATTGCTCCACCAGACCTCCTTTATAGGTTGCATTCTAGCTCTTACAGACGCTTCTGCTCAGCAGTCATCACTCATTATCCCCATGGATGTTTCCTTAGTGAAAGCAAGCCACATGGCCACACTAACTTCAAGGGGATGGAAGAGCGTAATCCTACCCTGCTCCTGGGAAGATAAAGAAGTGGTGGGATGAATCTGGAAGCAACTGCATTGCAGTGAGAGAGTGAGAGAGTCCTGTGGGCATCACGATTCAGGGCTGTCTCCTAACAGATGGGCCATTTGAACTCACCCCGGGGCTCAGTGGGAGAAAGATGGTGGTCTACTCTCTGATTCCGTTCGTAAAGATTACAGACCAGAAAGCCTTGTTGGGACACTTCTCCTCTGTCACAGTGACTGGGTCATCTGAACTGGAATCAACTTGCCGCCACACAGCAATAGTGGATACATATTGACCATCTAGCCTGGGCCAGACTTTCTGATCAGTCCTGGGATTTGCTGTTGTTGTTGTTGTGTTAGGTGCCGTCAAATCCATTCTGACTCATAGCAAGCCTACGTCCAACGGAATGAGACACTGCCCAGTTCAACGCCAACCGCCCCATGCTTCCGGTGTCCAAGCGCATCTCTGCAGCCATGCATCTTCTCAATGCATCTTGTAGAAGGCCTACCTCCCTTTCACCGCGCCGCTACTCTGCCCGGCATGAGGCCCTTTTCCGAGGACGGTTTCTCCTGACAATGTGTTCGTTGTATGTGAGGTGAAGTCTCACCATCCTGGCTTCCAAGGAGCATTCTGGGTGTGCTTTCTCCCGGAGCCCAGGCAGTACAGCGCTTACGCATTGGCATGCTAACCATGGGGTCAGCAGTTTGAAACCACCAGTCACGCGAGGGGAGGAAGATGAGCTTTTCTACCACGGAAAGAATCACAGTCTCAGAAATCCAGAGTCCGTTTTACCCTGTCCCATAAGCTCATCACAAGTCCGAATCGATTCAGTGGCAGGGAGTCTTGAGCTAAAGGAGATTAATTAGATGTGGCCCCACGCATCGACATTCTTTTTTTAAAATCATTTTATTGGGGACTCATACACCTCGTATCACAATCCACACTTCCTTCCATTGTATGTCAAGCACATCTGTACATTTGTTTCCCTCATCATTCTCAAAATATCTATTTTCTACTTAGGCTCTTGATATCAGCTCCTCATTTGTTCCCTTCCCTCCCCTTCATGAACCCTTGATACTTTATAAATGATTCTTATTTTGTCATATCTTACACTGTCCGATCTCTCCCTTCAGTCACTTCCCTGCTGTCCATACCCCAGAGAGAAGGTCATATGTGGAATCTAATTTTCATTTCCCCCTTTCTACCCCACCTTCCTCCACCTTCCAGTATCTATACTCTTGCCATTGGTCCTGAAGGGGTCATCTGTCCTGGATTCCCTATGTTCCTGGTTCCTATCTTTACCAGTGTACATGCTCTGGTCTAGCCAGATTTGTAAGGTAGAATTGGGATCATAATAGTGGGGGGAGGAAGTTTTGAAGAACTAGAGGAAAGTTGTATGTTTCGTCTTTGCTACACTGCACCCTGACTGGCTCATCTCCTCCCCCTGACCCTTCTGTAAGAGAAGGTCCCATTACCTACACGTGGGATTTGGGTCCCCAATCTGTGTTCCCTCTCATGAACAATGATGTCACCTTTAGTTCTTTGATGCCTGATGCCTGATCTCTTCAACACCGGGTGGTCACACGGGCTGGTGTGTTTCATCCGTGTGCACTTTGTTGCTCCCTCAAGTAAATGGCCACTGTTTATCTTCATGCCGTTAAGACCCCAGACCCTATATCTTTTGATGGCCAGGCACCACCAGCTTTCTTCATTACTTTTGCTTATGCAGATTTTTATCTTCAGCAATCATATCAGGAAGGTGAGCACCATGGAATGTCAGTTTAATAGAAGAAAGTGTCAGCCCATTGAGGGAGCACTTGAGTGGAGGTCCAATGTCCATCTGCTGCCTTAATACTAACCCTATAAGTCTATACATAAATATCTATTTCCCTATCATCATATATAAATATATTTACCTATGTACATGCCTGCATTTAGACCTCTATAAATGCCCCTTGCCTCCTATTTCTTTCCTCTATTTCTTTTTACTTTTCTCTTGTCCCACTATCATGCTCAAACTTCATTTGGGTTTCAGTAATTTCTCTTGGTTACATACCCTTGATCAATCCCTGCCAGACCTCTCACACCCTCCTTACCACTGATTTTGGATCACTTGTTCCCTTGTCCCTGGGTTGGTCAATACCACCTCCTTTCTCCCACCTCCCCCTCTCCCAAGTCCCCCCAGAACCATTGGTCCCATTGTTTTCCCCTCCAGACTGTTTATCCAGCCTATCTTATCTAGATAGACCCACAGAGAAAAATAATAATATGCCAAAAAAACAGCAAGACATAACCAGATGAAGCAACAAAATGACAACAAAAAAATTCAATGTCCAAAAAATATATATAAGTAAAAAAATAATAATTAAAAAAGAAAAACCCATAAATAGTTCAAGATCTGTTTGTTGACCTGTAAGAGTGTCCCCAGTCAAGTTCAATGGGGTGCCACACTCTGGCCCCAAAGTCTATCCTTGGCACTCTCTCAGGACCTTCATGCTCTGCTCCCCCCACTGCTCTGCTGCACGCCCTTAGTGTTTTGCCTCCGTGTGGTGGAGTCAGACTGGGTGCCATCCCGACCTTGTGTCTCCAGTGGTGTTCCCTGCAGGGATGTGGTGTCTCATAGTAGGACTGGCCATATGGTCCTCCCTGTGCCTTGGCTATTCTGAGTGCGGATACCATCCTCAGTGGGCCAGGATGCATTCCACTCTCTCTTCCTCCCCCTTCCTGTGCTCCCATGTTCTCTGATCAGACATGTCCCTCTCCCCAAGCCGCAGCTTCAGTACTGTCCTCTAGAGTAAATTCTTCTGGGGGGAGGGGCGGCTGTTCACATAGTTGGGATTGGGGCTCATCAATATTTTTGATGGGCCTACATGATTGTTGGGGGGAGGGGGGAAACAGCATTCATATTTAATAGCTGTAAAACAACCCATCCACCAGGCAGGTCCTAATTGCCTCAATACTTTCCCAAATGTTGGATGTGGCAAACTGAGGGACTGGATGAAAAGGTGATGCAGCGAAATCCTCTAGGCTCACAATTGCATGCCTAGAAAGCTGACTCTGGTAGGGAGAGATCCTCACAGTTGTGAGATACAAAAAAATCTTAATGCACATTCTCATGACTGGACGCAGGTCCTCCAAAACCCCCCGAATAAAGGAACAGTCACTCGTGCATGCGTCTGGCTGTTCCCTAGGCCTGGAGGTTTTCTGTAGATTAGAGCAATCAGGTTCCATAAGGTGAACCCACCCTAACATGTTGTGAACACCTGGGGAGGGCTGTTGAGATGGACTAGCATTAGATGAAGACAATGACTCACCTCACTGCTGGATTATTATGTTACCCACCTATGACACTACCCACTGACTCTGTCCACGGTATGATGTGTATGTCCTTTGAAAGATCTGTGTGTGTGTGTGTGTGTGTACATATATATGAAAATACATTCACTCTCTTGCTTCTGGCATAGGGACGAGGAATCCCTGTGCTCCGCTTTGTCTGTCTCTATTTTTTTCCACTATTGCAAAGTTGCTCCTGAGGACAGTGTGTGTGTGTGTGTGTGTGTGTGTGTGTGTGTGTGTGTTGAGGGGGGGAGGGGCAAGATGTGGAATCTCTAAACCCTCATGGTTGCATATTCAGATTGCCTTTCTTTCGCTTTAATATTAAAATAATTTTTCACATAATTGCATCAAACAGAATTGCAAACCTGAGGATAAATTTATCTGAGAGAAACTGGAGGCACCCCCAAAGATCTAAAATACCTTTCCGATCTGAAACTGAAGTCTTTCCAGAGACCAGTCAAGCCATAAACAGGCCTATGTAGTAAACTGGAACATTTTAGGACAATCAGTTACACGGATCTAGAGGACATTTGCCCAAAGGCAAAGATGAGAAGGTAGGAAGCGGTAGAAAATTCAGACTAAAGGGAACAGGGTGCCCGGAGCAGAAATGGAGAGAATGCTCACACACTATGAGAAATGCAACCACTCTCAGTGACACTTGACATACAAACCAGGCAATAGGAAGGTATTTGCTCTGCAAACCTCTTCCTGTTGTTGTTACTAGGTGGGGAGGAGTAGGTTCTGACTCAGAATGACCCTATAGGATGGGGTACTCCCCAAAACGGGAAAAAAACTCCACTGGCAGAGCTTTCAGAATATGCATCCCTTCCCCGCACCCCCAACTTCCTTCTACCCCTCCTCCCCCAGGCAAACATTGAGCAATTCACTATGAGTTAGTGCACCCAGTGGCATCACCTGGGAAGGTTCTCTCTGGTCACAGTGAATTTTTTTTGTGAAAGCAGTTTTGTTCAAACCTTGTTTTTTTGTTTTTTGGTGCTGGCTGATTTAAGCGAACAGTGTGCTGCTATGAAATTTTGTTTTCTGCTCAGTAAAAATAATAAAGTCTCTTTTTTTTTAAAGGAGAGATACATGTGGATTAAACCTCTGGTGAATCCCCTCTGACCACAGATCAGGGTGTGATTACCCTTGCGATCCTATACAACGTGCATTGCAAGGTGGATTATTTAACTTTAGTTAAAATGTAGCACCTTATCATTTGATCTCCCTTTTGACCATTTTAAATTTGTCCTAGTTTTTAATGTCTTCAATTTCCTTTCTATTGACGTTTCCCTCTATTTTCCTTTATTGTTGCTTTTACTTTTTTGTTTGAGTTTGAGTTTTTGTACGTTTTTCTGGATATGAAGTCCAGGATAGTTAAATCTATAGAGATGGTAATTGAATTAATGGCTCCCCGGGACTATGACAGGAAGCTTGAGGGGAAATGAGTTGCTAATAATAATGAGTACAAGAAAGAAGAAAATATATTGAAATTGATTATGGTAGTGATCATACAATTCTTGAAATGGTTGAACAAATTGAATTGTATGTTATGTGGATTATGTGCCAATAAAACTTCTTTTTTTAATTCTAATTGGCTGAGAGGGGGACAGGAAAAAAATTCTAATTGGCTGAAAAGGAAAAAAAAAGATTGAAGGGGGGTTTATTAACAACCTGAGATATGCAGATGACACAACCTTGCTTGTTGAAAGTGAGGACGTGAAGCTCTTGCTGATGAAGATCCAGGATGGCATTACAGTGTGGATTGCAGCTCTAGGTAAAGAAAAACCCTCACAGCTGGACCAATAGGTAACATTATAATAAATGGAGAGAAGATTAACATTGTGAAGAATTCTGACTTCCTTGCACCCTAAATTAATGCTCATGGACGAAGCAGCCAGGAGATGATTGGATAAAGCTGCTTCAGACCCTTTAACGTGTTGGAAAGCAAAGGTGGTACTTTGAGGAGTGATGTGGCTCTAACTCGAGCTGTGGTATTTTTAGTTGCCTCATATGCATACGGAATAAGGACGAGTAAGAGAGAATCGACGTATTTGAATTATGGTGCTGATGAAGAACATTGAAAGTACTGGGGACTGCCAAAAGAGGAAACAAATCAGTCCTTAAGGAACTGAACAAAAAGTATTTGGGCTGAGCCCCGGTGGCCTAAGTGGTTGAGTGCGGGACTGCGGCCCATGGGCTTGGCAGTTCAAATCCAGCGCTGGCTCTCAGGAGAAGGACTGGGTGTCTCCCATGACCACGAGAGGGCAGTGATGCCCACACACACACAAAAAAGTATTTCAGAAACAAAAAGTTTAAATCATTGCAGAAATAAAATCTTAAATATATAAATAAATGGAGACACTCTCCATGACCACGATTACAAAATCTCAATATTGTCATTCTCCCCAAATGGATCTGTATATTCAGCACAATCAAAATCAAAATTTACAGAAACTGACAGCTAATCCTATCATTTCTATGAAAATGCAAAGAGCTCAGAAGAGCAAAATAATTCTGAAAAAAGGGAACCCAAAGGTCCTGGGCTGAGTCCCCGTGGCGTAGTGGTTGTGTGCGGGACTGCGGCCCACTGGGTTGGAGGTTCAAATCCAGCAGCAGCTCTCCAGGAACAAAGCTGGGCCTCCCACTCCCACCACCAGGGTAGTGATGCCAAAAAAAAAAAAGGTCCTAAATTCAAAAAGTCCTATGGAGCATAATGTTGCATAAAAAGAGGCATGGGGGGCTGAGCCCTGGTGGCGTAAGTGGTTGAGTGCGGAACTGCAGCCCGCAGGCTTGGCGGTTCAAATCCAGCGGCGGCTGGGTAGCGCCCAGGACCACCAGAGGCAGTGATGCCCACGAAAACAAAAAAAGAGGCATGGGACAGAATTGAGATTTCAGAAATAAAATTTTATACTTGTGATAGGTAGACTTATTGTTCCAATCTGGACAATAGGATCATGTGGGATTAATCAGGTTGCAGTTGGATTGGAGGACAAAGAGATATGTGGCTCAGCAAGGCCCACACCTCTCTCTCGTGCTCCTGTGATCAGACCAGAGTACGGCTGCTTTAGCTAGTTCTCTGCCTCAACTTGTGAGTTACACTACCTGTGGGATAAGCCCACCTGTGAATCAAGTAGTTAGAGCCTGAGGTTCCTTCAAGGTCTGCTTCACCACACTGCTGGTGTGTACCTCTTTTGAGCTTGAGGCTGGTGGATCCTGTCATGTTGCATGGCTGGAATTTGATATCCCATCCGGGCCTGCTTCGCTATGCCCTAAGCTGCTGACGGTTGGTGACCCACCCTGCTCATTGCTGCCTGGGGCCAGACTGCCTGCATTGCCTGAGGGAAGACTCAGCCTTCTGCTTCCTTGACCTTGGACCCAGCAGCCCTCTTGAGTTGAAGGACTTCTAGTATATTAACTGTTCCATGGAAATGAGTTAAACTGAGCCCTCTGTACTGCTGTTGAGTAATTAGCTATTATATTCCTTTGACTGCTTGTATCTATCCATATATGTGTGTGTGTGTGTCCTAGTTTTGTTACTCTAGAAAACCCTGTTTAATACAATACTCATGAAGTTTACTTAAAAAAAAAAAGTAGATCACAGAATGGAAGAAAATATTTGCATCTCAATCTCACGTTTGATAAAAGATTTGTATCTAGAAGACATGAAGAACAATTATTCTTCGATTAAAAAAAAGCAAATAGCCAAATTTAAACACACATGAGGGATTTGAGTAGATAGCAAGCAATACATATGAGGTGTATAAGCACGTGAAAAGATGATCAACATCATTTCTAGAAATGTAAATCAGCACTAATTAACATGCACTTGATTACCGTAATAAAAAGACTTAATAATAAGTATTGTTGGTGAGGATGTGAAGAAACTGGAACTCTCATACTTTACTGGTAGGAATGCAAAAGGGGCACAACCAGTTGAGAAAAACAAGGTAGTAGTTCCTTAAAAGGTTAAATGTAGAGTGATCCTCTGATTCAGCAATTCCACTCCTAGGAATCTATCCAAGAGAATTGAAAGCATGCATCCGGACAAGGCCTAGATACACATTTTCATTGCAGAATTATTCACAACACCCACAGTGGGAACAGCTCAGGTCTCCATCAACTAATGAATGGGTAAATAAAATGTGGTGTAGCTATGCAATGAAATAGTATTTGGTAAGAAAGAGGAGTGGAATGATGCTATACATTACAGCTTCAGGATGCTATACATTACAGCCTACTGAAAGAAACCAGGCAGCAATGGCCACGGATGATGAGTCCACTTCATGAGTCTTGGTGGTGATGTTGGATTAAGTGTTGGGGTGAATCCCACCAACCTCTCCTCTGGGGAAAGATGAAGCTATCTGCTCCCACAGAGATGATAACCTTGGGAACTCCATATACGGTGGTCGGTGGCGGTCATGTGCTTATGTTAATTTCATGATTGAGATATAGGGGTGGAGTCTAGCCTGTTAATCTGGAGATAGCCATTGAGTAGCCAATGAGGCCTCCGTGTGGGCATGACTTTCTCCTGAGACTTCTGGGAAATCTCCCTATATTTCCCTCATGGAGATGAGAAGCTATCTCCCCAATTGTTGGGAGTTAGTCTCTGAGATGATGAACCACGGTCAAAACAAGATGGCAGTGTCTGAGGAGCTGAAGGAGCAGGAGGAAAAGCCACGCGGCCTTACCCTCATGGAAACAGACCTCTGACGCTGGAGAAGCCACATGGAGACCCCTGCCAGCGCTGAGCTGCTTCTACCACCACTGGATGCTGTTGATGGAGCCTGAACCCTGGAAGTGAGGAGCCCTGGGTAAACCTCTGCCAGCACCAGGACTCTGCACCCACTGGCCTCTGACTTCGTGAGTTGGAGGGAGACATTATAGACTGGTATAGGACATATGGGTTAATATCAGACTTATGACTTTGAACTGGACTGGGTTGGGATGCTTTCTCAATGTCCCATTCCTCTTGTATATAAGCCGTACCCTTATATTCATATGCGTGTCTATGGATTTGTGTCTTTAGTTTACCTGGACTGACACAGTGGTTATGAGTCCGAATTGATTCACTAGCAGTGGCATTGGTTTGGGGCTTCTACAAAATGCACAGG